>JAHWFP010249287.1:0-16683 GCA_023313725.1 Lithobius niger
GTGGGATATATGTCAATTAACGCAATTACACATTTTGCGCCAGAACGTGTATCCATTCGGTAATTTTATCAACAGATGCTTTGATGTGGTTGAATTGATCGATGGAGAGTTCTATAGCCCCTCGGTTCCGCATGACGAAGCTAGTAGCCTTTTCTCCTTTTACCATATTGATAGTAACGCCGAATTTGGGCGTTGTGTAGAGCACCTCTGCAGTTCTAGGCTCAGCGATGCATAGCGACCATTGTGTCGAAATGGGGGACCATTTCATTCCATTCTGATACGCTGAAACAATTGGCGATTTTCGTCGGAATATAGGTGATAGGATTTTGATTGTATTTCCGTAAATGCAGCATCGGTTCACGTTCGAACATCGAACAAGTGAAAAACATCTCATTCACGAGATAAACTGACATTTCAGGTTTCAAAGGTAAAGTTACTTGTTCAGCCGTATTAAAACTAGAATATCAATGATATTGTTAATAATATATTGGTTCAGACCAATTTACAAGAAAATAAATTAAACACGTATTAGTAGAAATTTCGTGCAATAGAGTATCACAACACTCATCGATTAAAATGCGCTCGTTATTCAGTAACCTTAAATGGTTAGAACTATGGCGGTATCTGATCGCCGTCGAACCTGTCGTTCTTAATTAATGAAAATATTTTTGGCAAATGCTTTCAATAGAATAAAATACGCGAAATTAAATAGTTAGGCCTATAGTTTGGTTCGTGTTATGCAATATGATGATGAAAAAAAAAAACCTTACCAATTGTGTTTATCTTTACCGAGTGGATGCAAACCGTGGAGTGACTGCCTGTCCGAATTTAATTGGGCATATATACGAGGTTTTTTGGCACAAGTTCAGGAGTATTTTGGTAAAAACAACATTTATTTTTATGTGTCAACTTTTACTAATAATTATGTAGTCATGTTTGAGTTTACTTACGACTGCTAATTGTAAGTCTTTAACTTTCGTCACTCTTTGTTATTCCAAGCTTCTCACAGTCGGCGTGTAATTTACTGTAATTAATTTCGCTTACTGTTTGCCAACATGCCACATTCACGAGTTCAGGAGTATTTTGGCAATAACAACATTTATTTTCATGTCAGCTTTTACTAATAATTATGTAGTCATGTTTGAGTCGTTGTCATTAACAGACATATGACTGTTAATTGTATGTCTTTAACTTTCGTCAATGTTTGTTATTCCAAGCTTCTCACAGTTGGCACATAATTTACTGTAATTAATTTTGCTTATTGTTCGTCAACATTCCACATTCATGCCATGTTTTGCGTAGGTGTTGTAAATGTATGTGTCCATAATTCATTTGCTTACAATGATGGCAATATGATAGTCCTTTCAACTGCACAATTGCGTTATCATATTTGTGTTGTTTATGACGCTTTAGGCATTATTTTATTGTAAAGTAGCTTATTTTCATATTTGTGTCATTACAGTATTCATTTCATGATATGACAACGCATCTTTTACCGTTTTTGGCAATAGATTTTTTCGCGTCATTTTGTGTTGACACAAGATTGTTTTATTTTTGACGAGCTAGTGAGGTACTTTTACTTTTGTGTTGTGTTAATGAACTGTGACAGTGATATACAGCTCTTTACCCGCTCGAGCAATCTTTACGATCTGACCCTTTAGTCTCTTCTCAATTCCTTAATGAGACTTAATTTTGCCTTCACCATTCTAACTCTTCGCACCCCTTACTATCTAATTGACGTAATGTTCCATAATTGGTGTCGAGAATGTATTTACGTTTTGTGAGCATGAGATAGCGTGGTTTGGCTGCGTTTATACTTTGAAATGATAGAGTTGTATTTTTTCAGTTATACTATCCGGTAGGTGTAGCTGCTTACACCATTCCTTCTGCAATTAGTAGAAAGGAGAGGATGGAGGAAAGCGTCACATAGTGTTCCAAAAGTCGAGTTAACTTAGTTTTAGGTGGAAATGAACGAACGTGAGTTTTTATGTTTTTATGACGCATTCCACGTTTTAGTCAAATCGTGAGTGATGTGTTGTCATTTTTTTTCATTAGTCTTTATCCTTCGCTTTCTTTTTTCCGACTATTTTGTCGACATATTTCAAAACAAAAAATAACAGTTATCTAACTTAGGTGTTGAATTAAACTCACTGGTTCTTCATCCTTATTCACCATTTGTATTACGAGGGGAAGGTTGGGTGTCTCTAGTGTGAATGAAAGGAGGAGGGACAGAATAGAATGTTGCGTGAATCTTTTTTCTGCCTAGTTATCAGAGCATTGAAATAAATATAAATGACAAAACAGACATTTGATACAACCTTATTATTATTATTTTTTTTAAATTCGATGTTACATTAGTTATTCCTGGTTATTAGGGACTGTAAATGTACAAATAAATCTTGCGTCTGAAGTTCAGTTAAAGGTATAATGTACCAATGATGGTCTTCTCTGTTGTTCATGATATTGGTAAAGACATCTGTTGCGTTACCACATTTTGATAAGAGACTGGTTCCCATACCGATATAACTTTCTTCCAAACATTCCGACATATCTAGGTCGATGTAATTGCCTCGTTGTTGAATGCCATTATACTACAGGTATTCTGTATCAACCACCAATAGGATTAGGGCTAAAATTTCTATATAAGTATTTCTTTCCAGTTTTGATAGGTTGGATTATGACACTCTCTCCTTCCATATACGGTTTATATAGTACTGGACTGACACGACTCGGTTTAGAGTGATTAAAGAGGATATCTGCTTCTATTCCGTAGATTTAGGTGGATATGAACGAAAAATTAGTTTACATGTTTATTATGGTTTAATTTACAGAACTGATGCCTTTACATAAGTCTTGGGCATTGTTGTCAGGTGTTTGACCTTCGATATTTAGGTTTTAACATGTCTAGACACGTCCGAGAGCGAAACTCGTATTATTTTTTTCATGACCGTTCTTTGCTACGCTGTCGGACTATTCCATTAGATGTATGATGAGGGGTGGTGGAAAGGATTCACTGTTATGTGTTTGTCCTTTAAACTTACGCTATTTCGTCTCAGTGCATGGAACGAAACCAAAACCAACAACATTTTGGGGGTCGGCCATCTTGTGTCAACCAATGGCGCCACCATCTTGGATCGAGACGACCTTCTAGTTGATCACGTAACCTGTGACATCACTTCCGGCCTGGTTACGTACGTTATTGTACTACTTGCCTCAAATTGGAATTTTCTTTGGTGTAATTATAAAATCTTATTTCTGTGTACTGCACTATATGCTTTTATGTTACATTATAAACCAAAGTCTCATAGCAGAAATGAAGCAACCGCAACGACAACCCCAGGAAGGGAACAATGAAAACGTGCGAGTGTGTCAATTCTTTGGCTTGAAGTTGAAACTGGGACGTTGTTGCCCTGAAAAGAAGTTGAAATTGGCACATTGTTGGCTCGACTAACAATTTGCTCTGTGCGGTCATCGCAAAGGCAGTGACGTCATGTACGAAGGACAGTTATTTTTCGCACGCTACTGGGAATGGGGAAGGGCCTGAACGGGGAATGCCCATTGGTGGGGCAGTGCTTATGTTAAAGCCCCTATTTGATTACGATATTGCTTTGCGGAGGAAGAGGATTGACGTAAAGGGGGAGTGTTACACAAAGAAAAATTGACTGTTGCAGTGAACGATCAGGCAGCACCGAGCAAATACTGGGAAACAACCACGGGTCAAACAAATCCCCGGGCGAAGCCGGGTACGATGCTAGTATTTTCATAAAACTTGAAAATTCATAACATTTTTACGATGAAAACTTCGACTCTCCCAGCTTTTTTCGCATTTTAGACACTCTCTAAGCTGAGTTTGACAAGCAGTTAGGTGGTGTAGTGGATAACATTTTCAACACCAGTGCGAGAGGTACCGGGTCAATCCTTCCTGTAGGCATCGTGTGTTTTTTCAGAGAACTTTTTATTTACTTGTTGACTGACAGTGGTGTCCCAATGTTGGCTTAAATCACTTTGACTTCGTTGGCCAAGTTGCCTAAGTACTGTTAACAAGGTCGGGTGATAAACACTGGCCCAATTTTTGCGCATATCCAACGTGCAACATTGGCCAGACCATTGTCCAACGTGACAAAGTAATGTTGGGCCAACTGTTGAATACCACCAATCTTAAAAAAGTTGGCGCGTTTGTCACTGCACAACGTAGGGACATAAATATTGTCAACATAGGGCGAATACGTTGGCTCGGTCATTGGCCAATGTGACAAAATAACTGTGGACCAACCGTTGGATGCCAATATGTGACGTTGGGCCAATCATTGGCCAACTGATCATTGCTACGTGGGATGGATAAGACAAATTACTGCTCACTGCCAATTTTAACAGGAATAGTGTTAGAACACAAAGAAAGTGTTTGTCTGCTGATTTTTCAAATATTTCAAATGCTTAAAATATTTGAAAGTGCCTAATTATTTTGAATAAATAAGAGTAAGTGTTTTTCATATTTTTGAATTAACACTGCACTAACTAGGACTATATTAACTACCTGCATTTAGGCCTAGTTGTAGTAGTACTAGGCCTGAATGTAGATAGCAATATGCCTATTGTAGTCGTAGTAGAGCTGTTTTGACCAATTGGTCAACTTAACATAGCTTGGCCGCTACTTATTGAAAAATATTGCAATAAACGCAAATATCGCATATCAAGGTACTGCAATAATCGTGTAGTCGATATTTCATTTTTGCCCATCTGTACTCAACAAGGCTTAAACGCACGTTGATGATTTAATTGGCTGCAATATTTTTGTGGTATGACTAAAGTTGTTTGGTATAATTGCCGCATTTACTTTTAATACGCATTAGCTGATGTCTGTAACTGTATTACTGTACCAAAATAGTTAAAACTTAAACGTTTTACTTACATTAAACGCCTTAACTGAAAGAAGGTCGGCAGACGTATTGAGATATCGCCATATTTCTTCTAATTTTAGGCTACTCCTAGATAAATAATTATTCATGTCGCACTTATTTTCCAACCAGTTTTCTTTTTGATCGAGTGCCTTCATCCCTTCTGGATATTGACTGCAGATAGTAATATCAGGTAATGTCAGAAAAAGCTTCTGAGTAATGACAACATCAACAGTCACAGGATAGGAAAAGTAGTAATATATTCGGTCGCATGCCTGATAAGCCAGTGACGTCACGCTCGCAGCAAGCACTAAAACCCAGATTAACTTTGTAATCAAGTTCCGATCTTTAGATGACAAGAACTCAAAAAAAGATGAACGATTGGAACGGTTATCTTCATGTAAAAGCACTCGAACGAAGCGACGCAAACGAGTGTTCAAGGCGTTTTCTTTTCGCTTCAGTCCAACAGGCTGTCGTGGCTTGTAATCTTCCATTGAGTATTTCCTAAAAAAAAACCTGAAAATAAGAGGAGGAAGGATTGACTGAAGAGGCCTTCTACGGTATACCCTGAAATTTATGCAAATCCCTGCGATAAATGGTTAAACAAATTACGTCCAAGAAAGAATAGGCACGCTTTGTGTTAGTTGACTCAACTATATGCATTTCAACTAAAAATAACGTCTTGTTCCTTAACAGTAAGCACGGTAAACTCCAATAATCTTTGAAGCAAAAGAATAAACCCACCAAAACCGTGACAGGTGAATTACAAAACGATTTTGATAAGTTTTTAATCGCAGCAAATGCCGTATTTGTTACCTACCCTGGTAATTTTTTTCTAAATTGCTTGTGGCGATAAACCGTGTTTGCTTAAACGATGTATAGCAACCAAGTATTATTGTTACTATATACTGTATTAACGCACTCTGGCAGCCAGGGATGGTTTACACCTTACAGTGAGGGAAAGCACGTTCTACGTACTGAGATTAACACCCTTTTACTCCCTTCGGAAAACCAACATCTTTAATGATGGCTGATCCTCATCATATGGACGCTGAATTCGTGACATCTCGTGGTGCATCGAACTTACTGTGCCTCTCATTTAATGCCAGAAGCTTAGTGAAGAACTTAAGTCATTTACATGTATATTTGGCGCAGTGTACTTTCGATCTTTTTTTCATTGTTGAAACATGGTTAAATGGTGGCATTACTGATTCGGAGATATTAAGCACTCAACCTTACTGTATCTTGCATTCTGATAGGCAGTTTCGGGGTGGCGGCGTCGCATGCATTACAAGCAAAACCTACCTTTAGTTCTCTCCTCGGTTGGGGATGATGTTGAGGGGATTTCTATCTTATTGCCATCTATTGGCGTTAATTTCATTCTGATCTACATACCCGACAGCGCCGACAGTCAACTAAATCATGAGGGTGGCGACCTATATCAAACTGCCAACCTGAGACCTGAGTTATTGCTGGTGAAGCTTGTTTCGAGGGCGCAAGCACTGGATGGCTTCAGTGCATCAGTTACAACCTGTAGCTTGGAGGGGGAGGGGATTGGGTAATTTGTCGCTCTTTACTACTCAAATTTCATTTGGTGTTGCTCTATAGTTAGAGATTACCTAGTTTCTCGCCAATTTCCGTGGCTGAAGTTCGTCTTGTTTCTTTTCCACTTCTTAATCATCTTAGTAAGGATCCAGTTGTTATTATACACGGGACTTGTGGTGTTTTTCCTTCTCAGCGCAATATTAAATTTTTTTCATGGAGCTTTAGAGTGTTGAGTTTTTTGTTTGTTTGTATCTTTACGTGTCACCATGCTCTTTCGTTTTACCTGCTTTTCCGGCAGCCGTTATTTATGGCGAGATTTTTCATCAGCTCCTTACCTGGGCGTTGATTTTTTTAATGTGAACTCTGGGTCGTTGCTTGCATAGTGTAGGGGGGGGGTTGAGGCTTAATGGCGCGTCGACAGCTAGGTCATTAGCACCAACCTCAGTCACAGTGCAGTGGTCCGGGTTACCACTGCACCACACATTACAGAGATATTATTCAAACCCCTATTCTAAATCATGTCACACATCTGTACCTCCTGCAAAAACTGAAAAACACCGGACAGGAGGACAAACTTATCGCCCAATTGACGCGCAATGTCATGCGGAAGATGGAAACGACGACGAACACCATCAAGATGGCGACAATCAACAAGGAAGTGCCGGACCGTAAGTGGCCGTCGACACCAATAACATTCAGGAGGATCAACCCCCCGCAAAAGAAAACAATGAGTAAGTAGGGTGTGACCAATGCGCAAGCGGGCCAACACCACCTCCTCACGGCGACTGCGGCGACACGCTGAGCGCCATTCCTCGACAGTTCCATAGTGTAGGTCTGGCAACTCTTTTCACCCGATGGTCGATGTTATTTAGTAAGGAGTTATTTCAAGACATTCCTTGTTCCTGTGCACCTTTCACAGCTGCGTCTGTTTCAGGGAGTAACCTCAAATCGTTCCCCCTGTTTGTGGGTCGTTCTATTGGTTAGACTACGTCTATCTAGGCACAATGTTCACTCACCGTCTCTTTTCGTTGCCCTGTAGAGTACCCATTATGATGGCGAAATGTTTTATGTTACACCTTTCTTGACATCCTTTCACCTACTCCATCACTGGGTGAGTTGAATCGTAAGTTAACAGTCCTATGTTATTCCTTCTTGGGCATCTTAAAAGACTTCACTAGTATCTTGACACAATGACGACATTGGGAGCATCTGATGCGTGGTGCTGTACCCTAACCTGACATTTTGCATCATTGGTCACCCGCTTTATGGCATGTATGTCCTGCCTATCATGGCCACGGTTCATTGTAGCATCATTATAGCACGTCCTGCAATTGATACTTTGCTGACTTTCATTATTACTTGCCTTTCACGCATTGTTTTATCCTGGTCATTCTCTCGTGTTTGGTTTCGTATGCGGCAAGTGTTTGTCTTCCACCTTAGTCTTTGAAAAACACCGGACAGGAGGACAGACTTATCGCCCAATTGACGCACAATGTCATGCGGAAGATGGAAACGACGACGAAAACCATCAAGATGGCAACAATCAACAAGGAAGTGCCGGACCGTAAGTGGCCGCCGACACCAATAACATTCAGGAGGGTCAACCCCCCGCAAAAGGAAACGGTGAGTAAGTCGAGTGTGACCAATACGCAAACGGGCCAACACCACCTCCTCACGGCGACCTCCTCCTCCTCCTCCTCAAGCATGGGTCTTTGGATTGAATGTTGTTTTGTATTGATGGCAACAAGTTCGTATTTTTGTAGTGTGTGTTATGTCTTTATTGTGTTGTCTTATTTTTTTTTTTGGGGGGGGGAGGCAGTATTCTGCTATTTTGTTACTCCCAGTTTGTTCGTTTTGAGTTTTCTTTGCGGCCTATATAATTGTGCCATTGTTTCATTCAGTAATCTTTCGTTTTTGTTTTCTGTAATAAAAAAATCCATTGTGGCTATAAGATAGAAGAATGAAGTGTATTATTTTTGCTTCATTCTGAACTGTTTGTAGCTAAAAGCAAAGTCTTCACGGACTAAGTCTGAGCGGTTCTTTGGTGGATAGTTGTTAGCCGTCGGAAACTCAAATCGTTTAGCTACCTGCAGGTGAGCCCCAACAGTTTACATGGTTACCTGGTTGAATAAAGAGTCAACCCAACACAGAAAACGGAAATCTTATTTAGATAATACTGGAGACTATTTTTCAAGGTAAGATAGGTCAAAACGGGATGGAAGGCCAAGGGCTCGAGACTGGTTAAATAAATACGGACGCAAACTAAGTTACGTTGCCTTTTGGACCTATATGTCAGACTGCCTGAGCAGGGAATCGAACCCAGGACCTTTGAATCAAAGGTCAAGATCCTACCACTGAGCCATACTGACACGGTCAAGCACACCAATACTATTTTCCAAAGTAAAAGACTTCAATCACACCAGTAATATATTCCAAGGTAAGAGAGCTAGGTCAAACTCATGTATACTATTTTCTAAGGTACGCGAAGTCAAACACAAATCAAGTTTTTGGCTAAAAACCAGGTTACGTACACAAGAATCAAATTTTTTACTGCAACCGAGGATACACTCATACAAGAATTAATTTTTTGGCTCAACATTCCTTTTCGTGAATGAGACTTACCTTAAATATTAAGTTTGAAACGATTAGGCTTCTTCCAACCACCTTGAAACTACGAACGCGAATCACAGGATTCTAACCTCGAAACGGGATGGACTGCCACGTAGCTTGGAAAAGACTAATCAATGTTTATTTAGAAAAATATAGAGCAGATGTCAATACCGTCTCATAATTTATTGGTCAGCCACCAGGAGATGCACGCACATCAAATATATCTGCAAACGGTGACTGAAAATATTGATCAGCCACATTTTAAAACACGTTTTGAAGCTTGTATCTGTTACAATTATTATGTATTTCAAACGAATATTTCTTATTGTAAAACAATATAACTAATCTCTGGTAACCCTGTGAATACAGTAACTATTTGGTTACTAATTCGACCAGCACAATATGAATTCCTGAGTGGCTGAAAGTGTATCATTAGGCTACTATAAAACTGTTGACTAATGCTCCACCAATCAACTAATGAATGGCCGAGAATGCATATACTCGGTCATCATATCTACTCACTAACTGTATAGCCTAACTGGATTTTAAAAATGAAGTTCGTAGTAAATATTTGTAATAGACGTAGTTGCACCTGTAGCTATAGACGATAGCAGTAGATGACGATAACAAATTTCACATTTTAATTTAGTCTCCATATATTGAATGATGTCTCTCGCGAACGTATGTTGTCAACAGTTATATGTCTATTTATAATATCGATATTGTCGAATTTGCATAGCGAACTGGTGCATAGAAGGACGACTATACAAAGAACCGGGCTCATTTTTCGGATTCATGATAACATTTGGATTTTTTCATTGTTATTGCGCATAACTTGTTACTTTTACTTGTCTGCAACGTTGGCTTCATTGCGTTTTACCGTTTATTAGCCGTATAACTGTTATATGGTAAAGAATCCAATTAAAGCAATAGCGTGCGAGAGAAACGATCGGTTTTAAATTATGTGGGTTTGAAAATGAAATTCCTTCATAAAAACTGAAACATTTCCGGAGTGGCTAGCTATTAGGTGAAATAAAACCTACTGGTCAAACCGCTGATAAACCTGCTGACAAGCCTGCTGGTGATGACAATGCACCGACTTTAAAAGTGGCTGAATGTTTGTATGTTGAACACATGAATGGCCTTTTAAGAGTTCATGTAATGAAATTCACGGGTCAAGATAGGCCCATCATGTTGGATGGCCCACTGGCTGCGGCCCAAGGAGATATCGAGTATCTTCGTCAGCATGGAGCTGAGGTACGTGGACTTCGTATTTTACGATAAACTACCTCATCAATGCCATCGCCTATCCATTTATTTGATATATAAAGTTATGGTCCTGGCACCTTCTGGGTTATGAACTGTAAAACGCAACATTACTATGGAGTGAAAAATGTGCATGGCGAATCTAACGTGAAAGAACAGATTCAAGTGTAAGGAATGATAAAAATACAGCTGTGATTAAACCCAAGCAGGGAAGGGTGAATGACCTTGCCCCTCTCTTCCGCCATTTTGTTTTGTGGTTTTACAGTGGCGTGGAATGTGTTATGGAAGACCGTATAGTCCCTACGGATTTCCTGTTCCAGCATTTGGTGGTGGTTCGGTTACGTCTGTTGCTTATGTTAGTGATGTTGTAGTTGCTTTGCAGCAATCCGTCTGTTTCAGGGATATACCTCAAAAGTCCCCAGTTTGTGGATCATTCTATCACCAATGTTCACTCCCCATCTTGTCTGGAACTGTCTCTTTTTCATTGGCCTGTGAGTATCCGTTGTGAACGTTAGATCTTTGGCATCGCACCCTTATTAGCAAACTTTGATTTCTTCATCAGTGGGGAAAGTGTAATCTAAAGTTACAGTCTGATGTTATTACTCCTTGAGCATCTTAAAGGACTTCACTAGCAGCTTGCGCTACTTTGCCATTCAGTGGCATCTGATGCATGGTGCTGTTCCCTATCCTGACCTTCAACATCATTGTTCATCCAGTTCAAGGGGTGTGTGTACTACATATAATCACTATGTAGAATTTCCAGCTGATGACCCGTTGCCAATTTTAATTATTGAGTGCATTTCATGCATTGTTTTAAGTTATGTTCCACTCGCTCATGTTTTCCACCTTAGCCTTTGCAAACGACTTTATCTCCTTCTATGTTATATTTCCTTGTAAACTATTATTTACTTGATTGCTCTAAGTATCATTTGTTTCTGAAGCCTTCGGATGGTTTGAAACGTGGTTCCGTCGGTTTTTTCAAGGTTCCATCTGCATTGGGGCCTTGTTTGAATGTTTCTTTCAGTGTGTTTTCTGTATGTTACGTTTTTGTGTGTGGAGTGGAGGGTTTCCTCCTATATTGTGGCTCCCAGTTTGTTCGCTTTGATTTTTTTGCTGCCAATTGTAACGATGTTTTCATTCATTGCTTTTTTTTTTCTGTAATTAAAAAAACATTGCAGCTATACGATTGAAGTATTCTTTTTGCTTCATTCTGACCCGTTTGTAGCCTATAGCAAATTAATCATTACGGACTAAGTCTCAGAAGTTTTATGGTGGCTAGTTGTTAGCCGTCGGTCACTCAAATCGTTTAGCTGCCGAGGTACTACTTGCAATTGACACGCAACACCTTACATGGTCTTTATGAACAAATAGACTACCAATCACAACAAACTGAAATCATTTTAGAAGATAGAGGACACTATTTTCCAAGGTAAGATAGGTCAAACAAGCCAATACTATTTTCCAAGGTAAAAGTAATCAATAAGGCCAATGCTACTTTCCAAGGTAAGAGAGCTCAAACACACCAATACTACCTTCTAAGTAAGAGAAATCAAACACACCATTCAAAATTTGTACTGCAAGAGATGTTACACACACAACGACAAAAATTTTGACTGCAACCGAGGATACACACAAAATAATCATGTTTTACTGCATGCGACACTAGTGGAATAATGATCCTAATGCAATTCTCTTTGTAAATGAGTCTTACCTTAAATATTTAGTGTAATATGATTAGGCTTCTTCCAACCACCGTGAAACTACGAACTCCAATCGCAATATTCTGAGCTGAAAGGTTGCTGGACTACCACGTAGCTGACAATGACGAATCAATATTTGCTTTGAAAATATATGGAGCGGATGTCAATAGTGTTGCATTATTCACTGGATGAACACCAAAAAAACGCACGTACAGCAAATATAATTGACTGAAAATATCGATCGGCTACATTTAATACAGGTTTTAAGGCTTGCACCTGTTACAATTATTACGAAATTCAAATAAATATATCTTATGGTAAAATACAACGAGTAATTAATCTCTGGTAACCCTGGAATACAGTAACTATTTGGTTACTAATTCCAACTACACAATATGAATTTCTGAGTAGCTGTAAATCTATCATTAATATAACATTGTTGACTAATACGCCGTCAATCAACGAATGAATGCCTGCGCATGTGTATCCTTGCTAGTCACATCTATTCGTTAGCCATATAGCCTAACTAGGTTAAAGAAACGAGGTTAGTTGTAAATATTTGTAATAGGCGAAGAAACACCGGTTGCTATAGGCGATAACTGTAGATGACTAGTGGACAGCAATGATGACAATAAAATTTACTTGTTTTTCGTTTCTATGTGTTGAATGTTGTCTCTTGCAGTGTATGTGGCTCACAGTTGTATGTCTACTTCAGGCACTCTCTAGTGGCAAAATAGCAGCAATATCAATATTGTCGAATTTGCATAGCGAACTGAAGCATAGGAGGCCCATACAAATAACTGGGTTCATTTTCCGGATTCGTGATAACATTTGAATTTTTTTTGTTATTGCGCCTAACTTGTTACTTTTTCCTGCCTGCATCGTTGGCTTCATTGTGTTTTTTTCGTTTATTAGGCGTATAACTCTTATATGGTAAATAAAGAATCCAATTGAAGCAGTAGCGTGCGAGAGAAACGATCACTTTCAAATTATGTGTGTTCCAAAATGGAATTCCTTCATTACAACCAAAACATTTCTGAAGTTGCTAGCTATTTGGTAAAATAAAACCTACTGATTAAACTACTGACAAACCTTCTGACAAGCTTGCTGGTGATGACAGTGCACCGAATTTGTCAGTGGCTGAACATTTGTACGTAGAACACATGAAGGGCCTTAAAGAGTTCATGTAGTGAAATTCACGGGTCAAGATAGGCCGATCATGTTGGATGACCCACTGGCCTGGCACAAGGCGGTATCAAGAATCTTCTACAGCAAAGAGATGTGGTAGGTGGATTTTGCTTTTTACGATAAACGACCTCATCAATATCTTCGCTGACCCATTTACTAGATTTAAAGTTATGGTCATGTCACCTTCTGGGTTATGAACCGTAAAACGCAACATTAGTATGGAGTGAAAAATTTGCATGACGAATCTAACGTGAGAGAACAGATTCAGGTGTATGGAATGATACAAAACCAGATGCAATTGAACCGAAGTATGGAAAGGTGAAAGACCTTGCCCATTTTTATTTATTTGGTTGCCTGGGTGTTTGACCGTCTTGTACCAGGTGTGGAGGGATTTTGGTGTGTGTGAGGTGTTTGGCTGCTGGGGAGGCTGCTCTGCATGGTTTGTTGTTGCTTAGCAACAGTGGGAGGAGCCAAGTTTTTATGTGGTAGCAGTTGAGAATGCCTAGTAAGACTGGGCGAAAGCTCCTGGTTTTTTACCTGTTTTTTTTTTGCTGTGATTAGGCTTGTGGTTTTAATTTCATAATTTCACAGTGAATGTGGTTAATAGCATGGAATGTGTTATGGAAGACCGTATCGTCCCTACAGAATTCCTCTTCTAGCATTTGGTGGTGGTTCTGTTACGTCTGTTGCTTATTCTGCTTAGGATGTTGTAGTGTAGTTGCTTTGTAGCAATCCGTCTGTTTCAGGGATTTACCTCAAAACGTCCCCAATTTGTGGATCATTCTCCTGGGTTCCAATGTTCACTCCCCCTCTTGTTCTAGAACTGTCTCTTTTTCATTGGCCTGTGAGTATCCATTGTGAAGGCGATATCTTTTTGTATCGCACCCTTCCTGACAAACTTCGACTACTTCATCAGTGGGGGTCCTGTAATTCGTAAGTTACAGTCTGATGTTATTACTCTTTCGGCATCTTAAAGGGCTTCACTAAGCTACGTACCCGTTCCACATTATGTTTACATAAAACTGACTGTATAACGCCACGTTACCTTCCACTACGAGTGAAAAAAATACGTAAACATTCCACTCGTATACTCTAACAGTAACTATGTTGAGTCTACAGTTGTGATACCCACATGTTTTTGCACTATTAGTGCAAGGAAACGAGTCGTCACCCAGTTAGTTTTCTGCAAACATAATATGGAACAAAGTATAGAAGCTTGCACTACGTTACCATTCAGTGGGGTCTGATGCATGGCGCTGTATATTATTCCTGGCCTTGAACATCATTGGTCGTCCATTTTATGGGATATGTGAATTACCTGTAAACATTTGGAAAAATTTCCTGCTGATGACCCATTTCGTTGTTTATTGCCTTTCATGCATTGTGTTAAGTTCTGTTCTGCTCTCTCATGTTTGATTTGGTACGCAGGCAAAATGTTTTCCACCTTAGCCTTTGCAAACGACTTTATGTCCTTCTACGTTATAGTTCTTTGTAAAGCTATTATTTCCTTGATCTCTCTAAGTATCATTTTTCTCTGCAGGCCTCGGATGTTTTCAAGCATGGCTGCAAAGTACGTGCATTTTTATCTCTTTAGTGCGATCGTGCCGCCAGTCTTCCAAGGTTCCATCTAGCATTGGAGTCTTGTTTGAGTGTTTCTCTCGCGTTGTTGGCAGCCTGTTGTTTTTGCAGTGTGTTTTCTGTATATTGTGTTGTTTTTTTTTTTTTTTGGGGGGGGGGGATGGGGACGGTTTCCTTCTATAGTATGACTCCCATTTTGTATGATTTTTTTTGTTATTTGCTGCCTAACATTGTTTTCTTTCATTTTCCTTTGTATTTTGTTTTCTGTAATAAAAAAAAACATTGTGCCTATAGGGTTGAAGAATAAATTGTATTGTCCTGACCCTTTTTTTTTTAGCCTAAAGCAAAGTAATCATTACGGAGTAAGTCTCAGCAGTTTTGTGATGACTAGTTGTTAGCCGTCGGTCCCTCAAATCGTTTAGCTATTAACGTACCTGCCAGTGACATCCAACATCATACATGGTAATCTGTGAACAAAAAAGACTACCCATCATAGCAAACTGAAATCTATTTTATATGAGAGAGGACACTTTTCCAAGGTAAGATAGGTCAAACATGCCAATACTATTTTCCAAGGTAAAAGTGATCAATGACACCAACACCATAAGGTAAGAGATGTCAAACACACCATTCAAAGTTTTTACTGCAAGAGAGGTTACAAAAACAATAGCCAAGTTTTTGACTGCACCCGAGAAAACACACAAAATAATCATGTTTTTACTGCATGCAGGACTAGTGAAACATTGATCCTAAAACAATCCTCTTTGTAAATGCGTCTTACCTTAAATATTTAGTGTGAAATGATTAGTCCTCTTCCAACCACTTCGAAACTACAAACTCGAGTTACTGGATTGTAACCTGTATAGTTGCTCCACTGCCACGTAGCTTAGAATGACTAATCAATATTTACTTTGAAAATCTGTAGGGTGGATGTCAATAGCATTGCATTATTTACTGGATGGACACCAAAAGATGCACGCACAGCAGATATAATAGAAAAAGTTGACTGAAAATATCGATCAGCCATATTAAATGCAGATTTTGCGGCTTGCACCTGTTACAATTATTACGTATTTCAAATAAATATATTTTATGGTAAAATACAATGAGGAAATAATCAGTAGTAATAGCCCTAGAGCTTTTGTGGATAATACGGCTACTGTTTTCGCACGAAGCCTGTTACCTGACATTAAAACTAACGAATGCTAATTATTTTGCAATTATATCCCGAACACGTAGCGCGAGGGGTATAATTTCAAATTAATTAGCATGAGTTAGTTTTAGTCTGGTTAGCCTACAGGCTGAGTGCAAAAACATTTTTAGCCGTATTATCCACAAAAGCTAGAGGGCTGTTTTACTGGAGTATATCCCAATTCAAAATAAATAATAACAAAAGGAGTAAACAAAATTTATGTTATTATTAATATTTATAACGTAATGCTACCTTTTGTTAGCTTACCATTCTATCAGTTCATAAAATTATTTATCTCCAACGAGAAGTTACGGATGATGCTGCGTCGGCAACTTTCTCCCTTTAAACACACCGTATCAACTACGCATTGCTGAAATCCGCCGAGAGATAGCGCTGTGTGTGTTCCTGTACTAATTTTTAATCGTTTGCTAATAATTACCATGGCATCGAAAAACTAAAAGACTAATACGGTAAAATTAAAATTATTTATGCCAATAGATCGCCGAAGAAAAATTATGCTATACTAGCCTAAAAAATTATAAATTGTGATGTTAAAATATGAAAATCGTAACGAACACGTCGAGTTTTCTAGCTGGTATATAGGCGAGTCAAAAGCCGCAGCCATTAACTAGCAGTTGGCGTCTGTTTTAAGCTTAGCTCGGTAAGTTGTGCATGCGCACAACGAAAAGGTACTGTGGTATAATCACCC
>JAHWFP010249287.1:17083-40727 GCA_023313725.1 Lithobius niger
CATTGTTGTATATACAACAATGAAAAAGTTTGCATTGTTGTCGAGCTTTATCCATTCAATATTTTTTTTATCTTGTTTTAAATATTTTTTTCTAATTAAACTTTATGTACTATATTTGTTTTGTCGTTTTTATTCTATTTATACATGTTCTAAGCATCACATAATTTTTTCCTGGCTGGAACAATGCATTTATTCGGTATTTTTTGGACAAAACACGTAGGATCGGCAACAATCCGTAACTCAAAACAATGCTATTTTAGCAAATACTATTGCCGCTTGCGATTGCGAGTGCCATCTGAAAACTATTTTTGGGTAAATGAAGTTTTTGACGCGCGTAGAATGGAAGATTCCCAACCTTTACCCAAAAGACGCTGATCGAAAAACCATGATTATACCCCGCCTCTCTACCTTCCACCATGATAGCAAGCGGGATATACTCTCTGGAAACCCAGGGAATACAGTAACTATATAATTACTAATTCCATCAACACAATATGAATTTCTGAGTAGCTGTAAATCTTTCATTACTATAACATTATTCACTAATATACCGTCAATGAACTAATGAATGGCAGAGCGTGCATATCCTTGGTAGTCACATCTATTCATTAGCCATATAGCCTAACTAGGTTAAAGAAACTAAATTAGGTGCAAATATTTGTAACAGGCGAAGAAACACCGTTGTCATCTACAGGTGATAGCTGTAAGAAGTTTGAAGAATATTAAAAAACAGTCCTTATTCAGTTAGTTGCCTTTTGGTGAGGCTCATTTTCCCTCCTAAGCCTAAGCATTCAAGATGGAGTCGTACGCTAAGCTTCAACAATAATTCGAGGAGTGGTTAGGAAGATCGATGGTTCCTAACAAAGTAAGAGAAGTTTTAAGATATTCAGGAAGGCAAGAAGAAGAATAGTTCTTACAGCAAGATTCACAAGGGAAGCGTCACAACTTTATGGGTTTGGGGGTATGTTGTGAAGCTTTGGTGAATTCGTCTATTTAATTGTATGTCGATTTTATTGGCGGATGCACCAAGACATAAGTCGGCACCACCATCAACCTCAAGCAGAGGATTACCAACCACGTTTCTGAACTAAAATGCCTCAAGGATTCAAGGTCCTTCTTCCGTCAACAAAAAGAAACCCGGCTACAAACAACAACTCACCAATCCTAAAGTCCTCCACTTTGAAAAACACCATAGAACTAGATACAACCTTGAAGGCTACGAAATTTTCTCAAGAAATGACAAAGTTATCAATCATATTTGACCAACACCACAGGCTATGACCCATTAGGCAAAACTATCTAATCCAACCTCCACCTCACCTTCATAGAATTTACAATCCCTCGCCCATCCTCCTCTCACCTTCATTCTCTCGCTGCTCCCCCCCCCCCCACTCTCGGCCTGTTCTCTTCCCACCTCTTCCCTCTGTCGATCCCATCCCCCTGCTCTGGTGCAGGCCCTGGTTCCATTTCTCTCAGTGGATCTTTCCTCCCGTTACTCCTATACCTTCCGTTTCCTCTCTCCCCATTGTTCATTCCAAACTCCCTGCTTGACACTCCTCACTGTAAGTAGAATAATTAATGAATTTACCTTGTTCTTTGTTAATTTTTTGTATTGTAGCGTTTATTATTTACTTTTAACTTACGGAAAATTAAACATTCATCGGTCAATATGTTTGTTATTTAAGTGCCAATGCAGTTCAGCTGAATGCCACTTCGGCTACACCCTGTAATGTACAGATGTAAGGTGTTATAATTTTAACTTTTTACTGTACTGTGATGAAGGTATCGCGTGTTTGCCTCATTGATACCGAAATATAAGGTTTTGTTTTTACTCGCTTGAGCTGCTGGCTACAGTGTGTTTATCCCATTTCTCCGTACTACACACGCCACTTTGTTACTCGTTAACTAATAAAGAGTGGGCGCACGTTAGGATAATTGGCTACAAGGGAGTACGTTGGTGGAGGTCCTGGGTGCGGAAGGAGACTCGGGCCGTGGCCTTCGCACTTTTCTGGAGTTCTGCATCGTCACTCGGCGGCTCGAATTGTAGGTGGCAGTGGAGGTGTGGTAGGAGCTGGCTGTACGACTGATATAGAGTAAGTAGTGTGTAAGTAGTTCCTTTGTATATTGAGAACACAGCATAATGGCTTCTGCTCAGCTTAAGTGTGAATAAATAAATACATAAATAAATAAATACAAAATAACATTACAAATTTTTTTTATCTTCTTAGTTAATGCCCCCCCCCCCCCACACATGTCAAACCATAAAAGGCACCTATGGCAGTTAAAAAGGATGTTGAATACCAAATTTCATTCATATCTATGGCGTAAATTATTTTATGTGAGCGAATCAGTAAGCAGTCAATAGTCAGTATACAGTAGTCACTTGAAATTATCGATCTTCACGCCCTTTTAGCACATTGATACAGTTTACGCACTTGATTGGAATACGATTAGTGCGTGTCAAGGCAAAAAAGACTGCCCATTTTCCACAATCTTCGAGCTGTTTCGCCTCATAGGTATTATTTTATCCTCACCTTTCATAAAATGCGCTCAGCTCTGGTTTCTGCTTAAGCATCAAATCCAGTGGCCATGGCATGCAACAATGCTGGAATTGAACAACGACTTTCTTATAAAGAAGTGTGACATTTGAACTTTGTGGTCGGACAAACCAAAATCCCAGAAAACTCGTTTTGTAGTTAAATTAGGTTACCTTATTATGCAAAGGTACGAAAAAATTTAAATGCTAATTACTAAATTACGTATTTAGCAGAAAAGGGTCTCGATAATATTTCTACGTTTGAATTTAAAACAGCAAGAATGGACCAGTAGTGCTTACGTTTAGCCATTAGCAGGTTCTCGATTTATGTGTGGTAAAACCCGATCAGCTTTGAGTACAAGTTAGTGCCGTGTATACTATAAGCCTAACTTAAATTCAAAACGCACGAAATGGTTGGTTTTAAACTACGTTAACAAATCCTTGAATTAGTCTTAACTAAATCATTTTGCAAGGTGTGTGCTGTACTATGGTTATTATTTTTCATACGTGGACTACAGCATCGGTGGTGTCCGTGAGGTTTGATTAAAGTGGTAAAATTCTTAAAATAGGTGTCACTAGAAAACCCAGTTAAATTGTAGTTTATAAGCGACGTGTGGTTCTTCTTATTTGGCTCTGGTGCCTTACCGGATTTAAGGCAAAAATCCAGGATGCGCAAGCCCTAAAAGGCCCCACATCATCCTTCCGAAATTTTTATAAAAACCGTTCTATTTTTGGCTGTTGGGGGGGGGGGGATGGAGGCTTAATGGCGCGTCAACAGCTAGGTCACTAGCGCCAACCTCAGTCACAGTGCAGTGGTCCGGGTTGCTACTGCACCACACATTACAGAGATAATATACAAACCCCAATCTAAATCTCGTGATACATCTGTACCTCCTGCAAAAAAATGAAACACTCCGGATAGGAGGGCAGACTTATCACCTAATTGACGGGCAATGTCTCACGGAAGACGGACACAGCGACGAACACCATCAAGACGGTCAATCTACAAGCAAGTGTCGGACCGTAAGTGGCCGTCGACATCAATGACATTCAGGAGGTTCAACCCCCCCCCCTCAAAAGGAAAAAAAGTGGGTAAGTCGGGTGTCACCAATGCGCAAAGGGTCCAACACCACCTCTTCACAGCGGCTGCGGCGAGAAGCCGAGTGCCACTCCTCAACAGTGCTCTTAATAGTCCCTTAATAGTCTCTTAATAGGTTTGCCAGAAAGCGTGCAACTTCAAACTTAGAGTTGGAAAGGCGACTGAGGGAACAAGGCTGAGATCCCTTTCGAGAGGACCAGAAAGGGCCCCTTTCGCCGCAGAATCAGCGTGCTTATTCCCACCTATCCCAACATGGCCCGGGATCCAGCAGAAAAGCACGTTTTTATGTTGGCCAGGCAAGTGGGACAGCAGAGCTTGGACACGTTGTGTCAAGGGGTTCCGAGAGTTGCATTTCGCCAGGGACTCCAGGGCACTCATGGAATCACTGGCTGTTTGGTTCTCGTTCTGCTCCCCCCCAAATGTAGAGTCATGGGCGATCATTAACATCGTCATTTATTGGTGAAAATGTGGTGTATGAGATAAATAGAATGTTATCGTTTGTTTATGAATTGAAACCTTACGAAAAACACATGCCAAACTGATTATTTGCTTGATCATTTGACTGGTGGTTTTTGGTGTCGAATTGTCTGCCAACAGCGTGAGAATTGCAACAAGTAATGTCCTCGACCGAAGCGAGACGATGCCGAATGAGCGAGCGTTAGCGAGCGACTCAGCTAGTACACAATTAAGAGACTAGTATGCTATATTTCCACGCGCTCAAGAGGGCCGTCATCCGGCTTAAAAACACACTGTAACAAACAAAAAATGAAACAGCAGAAGCAAAACATAGGTTGCTGTCGATTCCATAATCCTTTAAACAAAATTTAATCAGTTGGTCAGATAGATAATGTCGAATCCTTAAATATTCAACATGCCGTATTCTGTATTACACGGGGACAAACTGTCATCTGTTTTGGCGCATAGGCATGGGCAATGTCGAGTCCTAAATCTTTCAATAGGTAAAATAAGCAATGCTGGATGACAGCTGCTCCACATATCCACATATAAAGCTCCATATTATAAAATTTAAATGAATATTAATTTGATAAGTAGGTTGATTGAATTCCTGTACCGTAATTGCAGTTTTGGCAGATTGTACTAGAACAACAATTTTAGCGAAACTGTGAAGTGTATTCCAGGTTTGATATTTTGTGGAAGTATGCTATTTGTCTTTTTAGATTTTTTTGATAAAGATCTGAATCAAGAACACAAATTCAAATAAATTCTATGTACTGAGGGAGTTGCTACACCTGCAAGCCTGCAAAGACTATTTTATTTGTTTATCCTTCAGATTGTATTAAATTTATAACCTACAACGAAAGCGTGATTTGACAGGCACATTAACAAAGTTGATTCCATAAACCCTTCAACAAGTTAAGAACAAGTCAGAATTTAAGTGCCAATGTAGAAAAACGCAACGGAAAATTTCGGGTCCAAAAATTAAGCAAATTTTTATTTAGGTTGACTCCCAGAATTGAAAAACCTTACCGAACATCTAGAAATCTTTAACTTTAAGGTCGTAATTGGTGTGTTCTTTTTCGAAAAGGACGACACATGCACGTAAAAAGTAAACCACAAATTCATTATCAACCCACCCAACGCACAGCAGAATACCCAACCTATACGTTCGACCTTTTGTTAATAGAAACAGAACATTCAATTCAAACGCAAATGGGAATGAAGATGCAACGGCACCACTAAAACACCACCCAAATTAAAAATTATTTCAAAAAATTACAACCATTTTTTAAGCTTCAAAATCAATGTAAACCCTATAAATAATAAAAAAAAAGTATTTCAATTTATTATCTGCATCACATTATACAGGGATAAAATTCGCGTAAATTAGTTTCATAATAAATTGGAAGCAGATTTTGACAAAAACTTGTAGGTTTTAAATTGCAACTTCGAAATCGTTCCATAACTAAACAATCACTAGTTACGAATATTCAAGAATTACACATTAAAACAACGTTAAAGTAACTCATTAAAGTAACGTATATTCATACAAGCATTTGGGCTTGTAATTTTTAAATTATCTGTTACCGTAGACACAAACTGGTCACAAATTATATGTCGAATTAAATATCTTTATGGAAAATTCCATTTAAATTCCAAATACAAGATGGCGGCGTTAAATTGCGTCCAAAAAATAAATGTAGCCCATAACAAAGTTACTGATGCAGGTGCTTCATTTTGTACTTTTACCAAAGTCTAGTACTCGTTGCTTTCTGGTAAGCTGTAATTTGTTTCATAATTTCAAAGCTGTGTACCGTTTGTAAAATGAAATTTGTATTTTGTACTTGTGATAAAAAAAAATGGGACCGTTTGAAAATTATAATTCTTTTATTAAAATGCTGACAAGAAAATCGTTTGATACACGAATCTTCAATATCAACGTTACACTTACGTTTGGCGTGAAATAGCCTACAGTAGTTGAAGAAATTAATGCAGAAACTTAAACTGAGTTACATTGCAGTTAAAGTGTGGTTTCGCACATTACTTAAACTATTACAGTTGACATCACATGTCTCTAAAGACAAACAGGGAAAAACAAACAAACACATCATTGGTTATAATCAGAAAGAAAACCCAGTTTATGTTTGAAAAGTTAATTGTTTCGGTGTTTGGGTGTGCACGCATAATTTGTGTATTATACAGACTTTTTTATATTTGTCTGTGTTTGTTGTTTCAAATATTAAGTCTGTTTCGTGTGAGTGAGTATATGTGTATTTTGAGTGCATTTCTAATTTGTGAAACAAGCAGACTCATAGTTGAGGCAGTTTTTTTTGCCTGTGTTTGTATTTGAAGGTCGTTTGAGGTCGTTATTTCTAGTTCGTTTGAGTAATTGCGTGTTCATTTTGTGTATGCATTTTTATCTTTCAATTTTGTAGCGTTTTGCTGTTTATGGCGTCTATTTTGTGTGTGTTTGTGGGTTTACGTTTTGCGAATTGGAATTCAAATTATAGTTCGTTGCGTTCGAGTGAACTCTAATCCGTGTTTATTCGTGTACCTTCACGGCTGTGAGTATGGGGATACGGACTCTTAATGTTTTTTTCTAAACGGCAAAGCCGTTTTTTGCTCAGGTAATTTGGTGGCTTTTTCCCCTGCTTTTTTATTGTAATTGCTACGGTCTGGTCTATCATGTGTCGATTGTCCACAGATTTTTGTTTTTGAAAAAACGGAACATTAGAAATGCATATTTAGGTTCAGGTTCCGCCCAAGGTGTGTCCCGTGATTATTATTTGATGGCAACACTTTAGCGTGTGTCTTGGTTTAGCATGCGTCATCTTGATGAGTAGTTGATTCTGGATTGTTGCAGTATCATTAGAAAAAATTTCGGAAACAATTCAACTGGCTTCACGAAGCCCCCATTTGAAAAAGTAAATAAGTCACTCAGTCAATAGTCATGTGGGCCACCCAATTTTGAGGCCGTAAGCCTAAAAATTTAAGACTTTGAAACCTTCGGTTAAAAACTTGAAGACTTAAGGACAAATTAAGACCATTAAATTTTAGTTCTCCACATCGAGCTAACTAACTCAAACAACGACATTGCTACTTTCCCGGCACCCAACCATTGTTGTATCTTGTTCGAGTGAGCTATATAATCCGATATTGTGCGCCTCGCCTATTGTTAACCCCATTGTTACATGTTGCAGCATTGTAACATTTTGACATTGTTAGCCGCTCCGCCGCTGCCACCTCCTCCTCCTCCTCCTGTCCAATTTTCTGAAATTCTCGTGCGCAAACGAACTAATGTACACGTCCTGCCGGTCGTGTAAATAACAAATGCCTTTTGGTTTTGTTCTTTTCAGCTGTCAAACATTTTCCGATCAATTTCGATTTTTTTTTACAATGCTCTGCTAATGGGTAATGGTCCCATCAGCATTTTTTTATATCCAAATGATGACGGTAAATAAGGAATTCCAACCTTTGCCCAAATTCTCCAGAGTAACTCGCTGGGCACTGTTTGCACTAAAACTTATGTATAATACCATTCGTTTCACAAAAGGATGCTGGTTCTTTGAAATGCGTTAACCGTTTCTTAAAGTTATTATAGGAAACAACTACGCACTTGTTACAGTTAAGGTAACGAGGTATTGGTAATGGGAGACGAAATTTTAAAGTTATCTGTATTACAGTACAATTGCAAAAGCGACTAAAATGTTCCATTAGGAACGAGAAGTCTTGAACAGTAATAAATGATCCTATGTATTTCAGGTTGGAATTACTTATACCAAATTCGTTTCTCTCGCCTTTCTGGCGCCAGAATGGCTTTAGCTTGGAGGGCGTTAATCTTCTATGTATTAAGGCTTTGTGCCAGTTTATGGCACATTAAAACGCCCACCATACTAAGTTTTGTAATACAAAATGCCTATACTTTATTACAGCCTAACGTATGGAGATTCGTTACTAGACTGTTAAACTGTCTGTACTTCCATTCAGGATATTTCTTTCAAACCGCTGTATCGGTTCAGAATCAGACTTGGCATGTCCTTAGGGCTCGGTCGGTGTGGGTGCTGCTGAAATTGTCATATTTTTCTGAACACGAGAACAAGGAATTCGTAATACATCGCCATGCTTATACGTGACCAGCACCAATGGCGGCAAAAGCTACGGCGTTGGGTTTATTTGGAGTTAGTTTCGATTTCGAAATAATTTTTGATAACGAGAAAAACATGAACGGTGCGAAAAATGTACCTGGAAAAATGTGCCTAAAAAAATGTACTTTTAAAGTACCTACATATGATTGTTACTGTACGAAAAGCATAAAAACAACTTGTGGAAGATTTAGAGGATAGTTTCAGTATGCTAAAGAGTAAGATCAGTTTTTTCTAACTCTTCGTTTAGCTGGATCTGGTTGAGTGGCGATTGAGCAACAGGTGCCTCTTACGTGCTTGTACGATTTGTGCATGACGAATGACGTAACACAGTTATTCGGTCATTATGTGATGAAAGCTGAGGGAATCTCTTATGTACGAAATAAATAGATGAGTTATAATAATAATAAAAATAATTTAACCCGCTTATGGGTATGGAAACGGAAGGGATTCACCACTCACACCGTCCCAAAAGAAACGTCGACGTCACTTCGATTGAGGTGTTTGGATAGCTCTATACCCTTCACAGCTAGTTTAAAGGAATTTAAATTTGCCGATTAGACAACTGCACTAGAAGGGAATTCCAACTCTCGATAATTCTATTTGAGAAAAAAAACTTCCTACAGTCGTTCTAAAGGTCTGTCTTTGTAATTTAAAGAAACTAATTAGTAGACTATTGAAACAAGACTGAGACATGAGCAATTGAACATTGCAACCATTCATGCAATAATTCATACATCAATGAGTGTTAAAAACATTATTTCTTCTGATAAAGAATTAAAAAACTGTCATATTTGTTACAGTAGCTGCTCTAGCATTACATGCTAAATAGGCGAAATTTCAGCAGACTTGAGCTAGATCTAAATAATATGATTTTTCCCCCAAAATTTGTTCGGTAAAGTTTCTACCATAAACGGAACACTTTGAAGGATAAGTCTACAAATGTCTAAAATAAAAATAAAAATCGACACTTTAAGCAACACCGCATTACACAATTTTATAAAGTATATCAATTTTTACGTTGCCAATTGTCAAGTGTTGCAAGACAGGATGGCCTAACTCACAAACTAAGAACTAAAGTTAAAACCAGCATGGTTTGCGTTTCAATACCCTGGGCAGATTTTGGTTGTTTAATTCCACACGACTTTTTCAATGGTGGCAGAGGAGACGGCTTACTCGGGCAGAGAATTCCAAACTTCAACCACACGATTGGAAAAGAAATTTACTCGACAGTTTAGGTGTGCAGGTTGACTTCTGAGTTTAAATGAATGGTCTCGTATCGAGCACATATTATTGTGCTCAAAAAAAGGGAGTGCCAGAGGATGTTTGTCATGGATAATTTTAAAAGTCAAAATCCGATCCGACTTTAGGCATCGGAGTTCAAGTAATTCCAATTTCGCAGACTGTAACTGTAGCATGTTTCATCATTTGTTTCATGCATGCACTCAATGCTCATACCAAAGCGGGAATGGGCGCCAGACCCCAGCTAAAAATATTATGCAGAAAAACTACAGAAAATTTAAGGGTCTGCAGAAAAACTGCAGAATTCTGCAGAATTTCTGCAGTCTGTTGTTCAGTCCAGCAAAGAGAAGATAAAATCTGTAGATTTTCTGCAGTTTGCTGTTCACTTTCAGCAATCGAAGCTAAAATCTGCAGATTTTCTGCAGTTTGTTGTTCACTCTCAGCAATTAAAGATAAAATCTGCTGATTTTCTGCAGTTTGTTGTTCACTCTCAGCAATTGAAGGTAAAAATCTGTAGATTTTCTGCAGTTTGCTGTTCACTTTCAGCAATCAAAGCTAAAATCTGCAGATTTTCTGTAGTTTGTTGTTCACTCTCAGCAAATTGAAGATAGAATCTGTAGATTTTCTGCAGTTTGCTGTTCACTTTCAGCAATCGAAGCTAAAATCTGCAGATTTTCTGCAGTTTGTTGTTCACTCTCAACAATTGAAGATAAAATCAGTAGATTTTCTGCAGTTTGCTGTTCACTTTCAGCAATCAAAGCTAAAATCTGCAGATTTTCTGTAGTTTGTTGTTCACTCTCAGCAAATTGAAGATAAAATCTGTAATTTTCTGCAGTTTGTTGTTCACTCTCAGCAATTGAAGATAAAATCTGTAAATTTTCTGCAGTTTGTTGTTCACTCTCAGCAATTGAAGATAAAATCTGCAGATTTTCTGCTGTTTGTTGTTTACTCTCTGCAATTGAAGATAAAATCTGCAGGTTTTCTGCAGTTTCTTCTTCACCTCTCAGCAAGTGAAGATAAAATCTGCAGACTTTCTGCAGTTTGTTGTTCACTTTCAGCAATAGAAGATAAAATCTGCAAAATTTCTGCAGTTTGTTTTTCACTCTCAGCAAGTGAATGTAAAATCTGCAGAATTTCTGCAGTTATTGTTCATTCTCAGAAAGCCGAAGGTAAAATCTGCAGAATTTCTGCAGATGTTGTTCACTCTCAGCAACCCGAATATAAAATATGGAGAATTTCTGCAGTCTGTTGCTCACGCTCAGCTAGGTGAAAATAAAAGCTGTAGATTTTCTGCCAATGTTGTAACTGCAAGCCGAAGATAAAATCTGCAGAATTTCTGCAGTTATTGTTCACTCTCAGAGCTTGGCAGAAACGTCGAATTTTACGAAAATGTATGCAACAACACTCCATAATATAAAATATGTTAAATTATGCAAGTTATCACATTTATTAACTCTTTAAGGACGGGTGTGCCTGAAATTAAGAGCCCATTCCCTCCAGAACAGGAGCACCCAAAAATGCGTTCGCGATGGAAAGTTTGAAAACTTGTAAATGTGGAGATTTCCATACAAGGATTAGGTTATTATGGATTCGGTGGATTGACTTTTTATGGATAAAGATGAAGAAATTCGAACGTCCGACTGTCATGCTGACCATATTGAAGGGCCAAAAGGAAGTAATTTTCAGCGTGTTTCAATTTTAAGTAGTTATTACGATTTTGATCGCCGG
This sequence comes from Lithobius niger, assembly GCA_023313725.1. NCBI lineage: Eukaryota > Metazoa > Arthropoda > Chilopoda > Lithobiomorpha > Lithobiidae > Lithobius > Lithobius niger. The sequence continues at coordinate 28,290 of JAHWFP010249287.1, forward strand.
AAAAATAGGCTTAACAGCACAGCACTAAATACAGAGTAGAGTAATGATTGTGTAGTGCAACTTTCCCCCCCAAATTAAAAAAGGTTCTTATCTAAACGTATTTTAACTGTTGCTAAAGCAATGTTTTAGGATTACAATACCTTGTGGTTGACAGCAAACGAAATTTTATAGGAGAGTTTCCCTACTACGTTAGAAATTCTCCGTTAAGTTTTTGCCACGTTTGTCCCAGAGTCTCGATATCAGCCGGGCGGCCAAACCGTATAAAAATTACGGAAACGTGAGGGGTGCTTAAAGATGTTTCACGGTCACAACAATTTATATATGATAACAAATGACTGCCCTTTGGAGGTAGGAAATCATTATCACGTTTTATGGTAATTAATATACATGGTGTAACAAAAGGTCGTGTCCAAACTTAGGTGACTAATTCTTTAGGTCAAACTAAGAATATAATTCATATAAACATTTGGCCAAAAACGTCTTCTTCTTTGGTTATCGCATGAATTAAGAATCAAATTCCAGCTCCGCCTCCCCACCTCCGCCCATGCTCTGGCTATAGCAAAAACAAATCAGAATATGAATGTAGTGAATGAAGACAATGAACTGAAGGTAGAGAACAAACTGTTAAGAGTCAAAATCAGACTAAAAGAAAAATATCTCTATTGCCAAACAATTTTTCCTGGAGGGGAAGCAACAATTGTTCGAAAACTTCGTTAGTCGGTGTTAATATAGGACTGATAATACCATAGAGGTTTTAATAACGCAAACTATTAAACGCGAACATCAGTCAGGATAATTTTAATCTGCTTGTTTATTTGTACTTTCTTTGTACTTTCTAAAGAAGTTTTAAGCCTGTCAACATGTTTTGAAAAGGCAGTTACGACTATGGAAATTATAACTGTTTTTCAAAGTATGTTGATTGGCTGAAAAGCTGAAGATGAAATCTGCAGAATTTCTGCAGTTTATTCACGCTCAGCAAGCTTAAGGTAAAATCTGTAGATTTTCTGCAGATATTGCAAAAAAAAAAGTTATGTTGTATCATTTATTAAATTTTGAACGTGTTTGGGTGGGACAAAAAAGGGTTGTAAGTGTGCAGAACTAATTATGCCAATTGATTGTTTAAAGGCACGTTAACAGATGCATTACTTTTATTGGATATCCACAAAATACAAAACCTGGGCCCGTACAGATTACGCTTAGAGATTGACTAGGTATATAAAGTTGAATTACAACTTTCAGTACTGTAAGTAACTTAAGAGTGTAATGATATGATGTATAGATTTGATATGTTTACGATAATAAATAATGTATCTAAATATCCTTGATACTAAAGTGGCAGCTGAAATGACTAATAAGGTTTCGAGAGTGATATTTTTCTTTTGCTCTAGCTCCCCTTCTGCAGAAAAACTGCAGGTTCAAATCTGCAGAAAAACTGCAGTTTTAAATCTGCAGAAAGTGGCCAAAAACTGCACATTATTTCTGAAGTTTTCCTTCAGATTTCATCTGCAATTTTTCTACAGAATTTTTTCAGCTGGAACCCCCTTTCTACAAGACTCATAGTTAACAGTAAAATCTGATGTAAATCAACAAATAATGCATTTATGCAGGTGAAGAAATTCCAGCAGGTAAGAGTTAAGTTTGATTAAAAAAACGAAATAAGGCATTTATTGCAGTTACTGAGTTTTACGAATAGAGGTGGAGCAAAGAACATTCCTTCCAACAATGTCTCGTTACACTATCACAACAATGGCCCAGTTACAAGGTATGTTAGCTGGTGTTGTTTGACAACAATGCCCTACGACTTTTGCTTTATAGTTCGCGTGGCTTCGCCACTAGGATAAACAGTGACAATTTTACTACTTCGTTGCTGAGCACCATCGTCTATATAATAATGGCCTATCTTTATTTAGAGCGCAAGACCTTATAATTGTTTTTGTTGGGTTTGTTAGGACAACTGTAGTGTGTAGTTATGGCCTTGTGACCTCTTTTGGTAGTTAATTTTTTCCTTTCCACTATTTTCTTTTTTTTCCTCCTTCGTTATAAATGTGTGTCTACTAGCAGTTTTTTCGAAGAATATTTCTGTATGGCAATATGCATAAACTTTTTCGGATGATTGGGAATACCACACATAATAACGCATTTGAGGTGTTATAGAACACGCGTTAATTCTTTTTGGGCCTATGTAAAAAAAATATGTTATGGAACGTTTTAGGGGGGGGGGGAGATGAGGCTTAATGGCGCGTCGACAGCTTGGTCATTAGCGCCAACCTCAGTCACAGTGCAGTGCAGAACGTTATAGGAGTGAATATTGAAGGTTTCCCATAAAACTCACGTACGTTGGAAGAATTCTTCTAAACAAATCGTGTATGAAATGAAATTAAATGTCACCCTGTATTTAATACATTGTAAAAAAAAAATAGTACCATTTTTACTGTTTCAACTAAAATTCTGTATAACCTCTCCCAGGAACAAAATTCGAAAGTCCTGTCAGATAAAAACTACTCTTTTTGTACTACTTCGGTAAATAAGCACTGTTTTTGCATAAATTAAAAAAATTACCATAGTTAGAATTTTGACAGGGTCCCTCGTACAACTGCACAATAGATACTTCTGGATCATCAGGAATATAAGTCCACATGTCATTTCCAAGCTAGATGGATTATTATTTTAATAAGAAAAATGGATTAGAAATTATTTGATAAACAAGGCAGAAAGCCATATGGGCTCAAGAAGTGTTGACTAAATATGGTTGCAACCAAACCTAAACATTTTATTTTGGACTTTTAAAGTGCCTGAGCATGGAATTGAACCCTCGACATTTGAAACCAAAAGCATAAGTCCTACCGCTAAGCCATACATAAAATCAAACATTTACCAATCTGCAGTGGAGGGGTGTTCGTTTGCGTGCCACAACATCAAGTGAACAGAAAGGAACACACAAAAACCATGAAAAAAGTTTAAACAGGACGGATAGCTAAATGGGCTGCAAAAGTGATTAATAAATACGGTTGTAAACCTATTTATGTTACCTTTTGGACTTAAATGTCAGGCTGCCTGAGCGTGGATTGTACCCAAGACCCTTATTTTTGGTTAGAAAGACTATGTTAAGTATGTTATGTAAAATGTTTACTTGGTGTGAATTTAGTTTTCTTTCTCTTTACAGAAAAATAGAAAAATAAAACAAACTGAAAAGTGGTTTAAATAAAATATGATGAGCTCAAAATATGGAGATTTAAACTGAAATGCTCTTATTGTTGTTTCAAATGATGGCTTGTTTATTCATATTCATAATTTTGAAAATACTCTGGAATACAATGTCAAAACAAAACAAGGAGTTTCAATATGGGGGATGACCGGTGTCAATTTATGAAAATCTTAATGGGTGGCAATGACTGCCAAGAGATTTATAAATTAAATAGTCTTGAAATTAGCATTAAAAACAATCTGTTTCATAATACATCGAAGGTGCTTGCATAAAATTAGGCAAAGGTCAATTAGATCGATTAATACAATCACGTAATAGAATACAGATTGTCCCCAATTTACGTCAATATTCTAAAAATTCCTTCTCCCTTTTTCTTTTTACAAATAAATATGAATAACAAAAATTACTGAAAAAAAAACAATATACGTACACGTTCGAGTGGTATGACCCGAAATCGAAATGGGAACCCTGTTCGTCCCCAGATAATGACGCAGCAGCTTAATTGCTATGACCGCTCCTCCATTGGCATAAAGATGACTCACTTAAAACCCGTTATAAAGTCACAGCAGAGTAGCTGCGAGCACTGGGGCATCAGATTCGATAGGCCTCTTGGTCCAGCAGTACATCTTTGGCTTTGGACAGACCCAGGTTCGTCCTGGTGAAGGTTGGTGTTTATGTACGGGTATTTCTCCGGTTGTTTGCCGCCCATTGCACCAAGATTTCATCTGGGCACTCCGGTTTCCTCCCTCATGGTGCAAAAAACAACTGTCAGCATGGTAGTATCTTCTACTTGACATCTGCCGCTTGGGCCTAATACCAAGCTATCAGCTTATTGGCTGACACCTTCAATTACTAGCATTATTATTATTAACATTATTATTATTATTGTTATTATATATTATTATATTATATATTATATTATTACATTATATATTATATTATTATATTATATATTATATTATATTATTATTATTATTAAAAAATATTATATACATTGTAACAATGAAAATATACAGTGTGCTTGCACATACAAGTCCATTGGGACTTCGTGCCGGTGCTTATACCTGAAACAATGTACTTGTACTTAAATAAAGCATATATATTATCTATATATCTATATATATATATAATTCGCTTAGGTTGGGCAAGTAAATTCATCATTATGAATTATGCAGTACAATGAAAGAGGGCGAGCGACCGACAATGTCAAACAAACGGGTGTGGCCTGTAACAATCAGTAACAATCAGTAAGCAATCGAAATATTGCTTTAATAATGCTACCTCTTAGAGCGGACTTGAAGAGTTTCACAGTTGGTTCAGCAACAATCACTGCATGCACGACCGTTGTTGGATTTATTGCGCTTGGTATCACAACGGAGAAACCGACAATTGAGCGTCCTCCATTGAAAAAAGACATTTACTTCCATAAAAAACAAATCAGCACGGGTTAAAATGCAGGAGGAGCAGGGATGGGGATATTCCGACTACTCAATAGGGGAATCCGGGTCGGAGACGGGGGAGGCGGTGCGGGACGAGAAAGGGGTTACGGGAGGGGGGAAGCAGGGGGGGAAATCACACCTTACGACTTGGTAGGCCACAAGGGAGTTTGGAGGAGGAAGCAGGGGGCAGTCGGCACCCTTTTCATTCCATACTCCCCTCTACAGTATTTCGCTCAGGTATGCGGGAACCGGCTAGACCGGCGTATGTTACGCCGGGGGTACAGCTAGTTATTATTATTATTATTATTAGTGCTCCATTCGAACAAATAATCTTTGCGGTGTTAGTCAATTGAGAGGGAAGACAAATAAATACAAAATCTCAACAAAGGAATAAATAAATATACGCAAATCGCTGTAAATTATGTAAAGGAAAGTGGAAACAAGCCAAACAGCGAAAATCATACATTTGACATTACGTAGTCAAGTAAGCCACCATTATGCACTATCGTTTCATCAGAGTGGCATGACCCAGTGTCAAACTGACAACACAATTCATCTCCAGACTACTGATGTAGCGTCTTTATTGCTGTGGCCACTCCTCCACTGGCATAAAGATGACTCACTGAACCCGTAAGCTGGGGAGTGTATGATTTTCGCTGTTTGGCTTGTTTTCCTCTTTCCTTTATGTGTTTTGCTCATTCTGTTCTCATTGTTCTACATTTGGCTCGTTCCACTGTCAATAAAAGATTTAAGTGCCGTACATTTTCCCACACTTTATACATAGAAGATCTTACTCACCCTAATCCAGTCAAAGAGATTAGTAAATAAACTTGTAAGCAGCACAAATTATTGTTACTTAGTACACATTATTTATGATAGAATAGCAAGTAGTGTTTAAGGCTATGATGTTTATTGTTCAGGATTTAGATGGTTAAGAGACTCGCCTGCCACTGCCTAATCTGCTACAAAGCAACTAATGAGATGGGGATGAATATAAGTGATGTTTTAGGGGCATGTTGACCGAACTTGGGACTAGTGGAGGAAAAGGGGAGTAAAAAAAATGTATGTCTTTACTATTTGATGTGGTTTCGTTCAACCGTAGGTTTGAATGATTGTATCTCCTTCTGTAGGACGTTTAAAGCACAAAACACACAGATCTATATAAAAAAAACCATTTATGGAATTTACGAAAAACGATCTTCAGCTACCAGCACCGTACGTAATATACACAGGTTTTAGAAAGTATGCTACAGAAATTGAGTACGTGTAACCCTGATCCTAAAACATCATTCATACAGAGAACTAGCTTGCATACTTCTTGTGGCATTCATACGTTAAAACATTTTTGTGCAGTGTATATAGAGGAGAGATTGTGGTGAGGATTCCTTCCCATTTCGTACAAATTTACGATGGCATTGAAATGCTAGACTCTCCCATTTGTGAAAAACAATTATATGCTACAGGTATCAAAATGCAAGATCATTGCCATTTAGTGGCAAATTCAGTCACTTTGCAATTTGCAGTACAGATATAAAGACAAGTTTCCAAAATTTAAACACAATGTGAAAAATTATTAAAATGGATTAAAGTACTTCAGAAGGGAAATAGTTTCTGTATTTCCTCACAATGTAGAAAGATTCATGGCTATTCAAATAGGTAATTTTCGTTTTTTTTTTTTCAGTTTGCAACTTTTGCCGTCTTCTCTTGCTACTTTATAGATAATTCACAATATTTTCAATCAGGAGCGACATTTTCCATCATACTTATTCTCTGCTTACCCTAAAGGGTGTTTACCCATATAATTACTTCTATTCATTCTCCAAGTTTGAATATACAGAACTGCTATGCATGGAAACCTTCCATTCGGATCTGACATATTCTCATAATACCAATGATGAATACGAGTATGCACCTACGGTCTGGACAGAAACTAGTATAAAACTTTGAGTGATTACTAGGATTGGCCAACTCTGTACTTTTAGCCGATATTTTCTAACACAGTCTCCAGCCCTACATATAAGATCCTACCCATTTTGCGATATGAAAGACAGGAAAACGTTTGAAATTATTAAAAAAAAGTAGACATGTCCAATTACTTTACATCAGCTTTGGAAGGCAGGGTGTTTATAATCTTTAAACCTTTACACCGAAGCGAATAGCCCTTTTTGGTGAGACAAAATATCTCGTGTAACAAGCACAAAACTTAACTGATTTCAGCAAACTAAAATGCAGAAAACTAATGCGTGTTTGGGGCTCCATTCTACTAAATGTTAGGCACCCATGTTTAATCCTATTTATGGCACTTGATCACATGAAATCAATTCCTCTATGGGTGTGATCTCTGAGCGTGAGATGTCTGCGGGTGAGATGTATGTGGGCGAGATCTCTGTGAGTGAGAGCAGTTTGATTTCAAATATCTCATGTATTATGATGCACATAATTTGTACGGATTTTGTGTGTTGATGCCATTGCCCAATTTAGGTTTTGAATGGTTGAATGTTAATGAACTCGAAAACCTTGACTTTACCCGTTGGCCTCCTTGCATTTTACAAGTTGATATTGAATACCCCGAATGTTTACACGACTCAGATAGTGACTATCATCTAGCCCCAAATATACATTAATTACTGAAGAAATACTTTTCCCCTTCAGCAGAGATATGATCTATAACAAAACCTTGAGGTTTTACGTACAGAAAGGGATCAAAATTACGAAAGTACACCCGGGAAGCATATTTGTTCAGGAAGCTTGTTTAGCCACGTTCGTCAACCTTAATACCAAGAAATGCAAGGAAGGAGAGTTAATTTGTGCGTAATTTTTACAAATTTTGTAACAATTCAAATTTTGGGAAATCAATAAAGAATGTAAAGTATTACGTTAATGTGAATCTTATTACTAATGAGAAAGAAGTCCTTACTCTGATGAGTAAACAGAGTGTATAGTATTTCGATTGTAATTGGTCAAAATGTACTGAAGAATGTGCTGAATGTCCTTTAGAATGTGCTGAACTTCATTTTGTCCAGATAAACCTACTTTGCTGAATTGATATTTCTAGAATATAGCAAATTGATTATATACGCTTTTCATTATGGTCACATTTTGGAACTAACTGTAGACTTCTCAGTAGAGGTACACAGCTTTTGTACTGATGAACATCGAGCAATCAAAGAAAATGGAACATTTGTTCAAATCCATGATAGCGCTAAGAACATATCTTCAAATTGCATCACAGAGTTATATCACGTCTAACTTTTGGCTGCTTACAAAAATGTGGAAGTGTTGATTATCTGCCAGATTGGAGAAAAACAAAGTGTTTATAGACTTTAACTAAGATGAACTAGAAAATATGCATGTAAGCGTGTGCTTAATTAATATTTAGTCTCCTCATTTGAAAAATTACATAAAAATATCAACTTGTTCATTCTACTTTCCTTTGGACGTTTAAGTTGATTGCCTACCATTTCATTTTTAAAGATATTCGTGATGTAATTAAAGTCTCCTCGTAAAAAGATTGCTGTTTGATGGATATTATTACATCGCTACTATATTTGCTCGTGCAGGGCTCTTTTATGTGTATGTATGTATGGGCATTGCATTGCTGCTAACATGTGTCTGCTTTTGATCACGATATAATAGACACCTCCCATAGACTTAACAAGGGGTACCATATCTAGATGTAATGACGGCTATGGACACAATTCTGTATTACATATCAGTACTTCGAATAGTGCAGTAGGCAGCCATCTTTTCTCATATCTATATGTGGCCATTGTAGGGGTTGCCATGAAATGACACGTCCCCCTCTATTTCCAACATATTGGGCCGGTTCAAGTTATTAACCCATATCAGTGGTTTGGCTCCTATCTTTTTCGATGTACCCTACAGTTTATACACGTGTAGAGCTAAATGATGAACCGGAAACCAAAAACGAAGTACCCACCAAAACACCATGGACAAGAAATCCCTATTCTTTTACCATACACAATCGAAATAGGAAATTAGCCATTAGCAGAAGAGCCACCATAACGTCGTGGTATGGTACATGGTTTCTATCCGCCATTGAATCGTGGTACGTAACAATTGACTACTACTGTTATGTGCATACGATTACATACCATAGAACTAGAACCCGAACTAGAACTAGAAGTAATTTAAACACTCCAGAACTTACGTCAATAATTCTCCACAAATTAAAAATGTTAATCACAGGAAAAGCAAGCAAGTCTAAAATATTCACATCGCATCCATTGTGTATGTCATTCAATGTACATAGTGCTCTTGGAGGCATTCTAGATTTGGGTTAGGTCAAATAGCAAAGCCATAACATGTGCACAAAGAATGAAAAGCTATTATTAAAGTGACTAGCGGAGTCGCTCGCTTCGCTCGCTCATTCCGCGTCGTCTCGCTACGCTCGAGAAGCTTATATGCTGCAACTCGTAAGCTGTTTACAAACATTCCACATCTAAAATGATCAAGCAAATGATCAGAGTGCAGTGCGCGTTTTTCGTAAGGCTTCAGTTCATAAACAAATTAACTGAACGAAAAACAGCTTCGCCGTTTAAAAACCATCCTCCTTCTGATGTGCGCCTAAACTGCCAATGAGCCAGTAGGCGAGACACGCGATTTCTCCCCAGTCATCCTTGACTTGAATATTCCTTATCCATCCCCGCTACAAGGCTGCTTCAACGCTGTAGTACGCGAGTTTCTGCATGCTTGAACTAAACATGCTTGGCAATTTTATCAAGGATACTCTGTTGAGCCCTACGGGTCTCCTTTATACTGCTCTTGATACAGATTATTGTTTTATTCAAATGAATTGTGCTGCGGAAGCTGCACAGTAAAAGCGATGCCGGAGCCGAACACTAGGAACCACACGTAGCTTTTATTTTTTGTTACTACGACACTTTACATGGGTTTCCTTGTTTCACATATTTTAAGAATTTTTACTGTGATTCCATCTTCTTTTCTGCTACGTGTGATGCGTTGAAAAAGGAACCACTTGTCGCCGCCTATAATATTTGACGAATATAAAATAGCAAAATAGTATCTCATTTTGCCCTCTGCATCTCAACCACCCCACACTTTACATGGGTTTCTAGTTTCACTTATTTTAGCACAACTTCTCTGGGATGTTGATAAGGAGTGAACCATGTAATGGGTTAATGTATACACTACCAGCCGAATGTTGCTATTTAAAACATTACAAACATAGACGTACTTTAAATTGTTAAGGTTATTTCTGGGGAAAGAGGAACAATATTATTTTTTAAATTCAAATATATTGTGCTGCATAAGCTGTACAGTACAAGTGACAACAGGCACCACCACACACCACTCAGTTGTAATTTGTGTTAGTACAATATTTTACATTGGTATTCATGTTTCACGTATTAAAAAAAAATGTTGAGCTGTTAGACCTACACAAAGCTTAACTCATACCCAAAGCTGCTCGTAAATTGAGAAATATGAGGAGAGAACGAGCTGTTGGTTTAACGTGTACACTACTGGTCGATTCTTACTGTTTGGAATGTTGCAAATGCAGAGGTAAAATAGTCTTAATACCTTTTTCGGTTGTTAATGTATTTGCTTTACGTAATTTAGTATTTTTAGTATTTAATCTTTTTTCGTATCTTTGCGTAATGTGATTTAATTTAAATGCTAAACAGGTTTTCTGTCGTATTGGATTTTAAACAGCCATAAACCAACTCCAACAGCTTTTCCATCCGTGAACAGTACGTGCTTCATTCTTGAATGAGGGCTATTCAGATGCTGCCCACTGAAGATAACCGTTGCCCCAATACATTGTTGCCGCACGTTCCTGAAACATTCGAAGCTTTCACGAAAAAAATCTGTCAACAATCAATGACGTCACATATTGTTGCGGTATTGTTGCTGATTGTTGCGTGATTGTTGCGGAGGCTAAATTTTCGTTAATATGGGGCATTTAGGATCCATCTCAATTCTTAAAAATACGCCTACGCCAAAAACAGTTTAATTTCCTGTCTTTCGACACATTTCTCACATTTTTAGCCTCCTACTTCCAGAGGAGAAGAGGTACATATATATATATATACCGACCATAAGTTTTTAATGATTAAGATTGTTGTTGCCTTTTCTTTTTCTAATTTGTGGTCTTTTCTAATTTAGGCACCTGTCATCCAGAGTTACTATGTAGATGAGTACGAGTATTACATTAGTAAATGTCACTGACATAAAAATTATATAATTTTTAATGATATTCTTGTTACTACTGGACTCGATAGCTTAGATGTTTAACTAAGTAACCATGCAATGCAAAAAAAAACAACGAATTAACGTGCATAGGGTTATCTACCACAGAACTAAGTAGTTCGGATGCTACCAGTACTTACTTGAATATTTGTCCACAAATAAGAAATGTTAATTGAACGAAAAACAAGCAAGTCCAAAATATTCACATCGCAACTATTGGGTATCTTTTTATACTGTGCATAATCCTCTTGAAGGCGTATCACATATTGGTTACCACATATTGGTTAGCAGGACAAACAGTCAGTGAAGGTGGAACTAAAGTTGTATCGATTAATATTTCCACACCATTTCTAGTTGGATGCTGAAGAAAGGTAACGAATCTTAAGAGTGTGACAACAGCGAGCAGTGTGACTGAAAATGTTAAAAATACGGCCTTTAAGACAACTGTTGTTTTTTTTACTCGTTTTCCTTATTTTAATTTCTTCGACCTAATAAAAGTCTTCTGGGCAATTCTAAAAAGCGGATCAGTTGTACAAACATTTTGTTGCTTCATTTGTAATAGAAGTGAGGAAAAACAATCTCAAAGACAGACAATATTGAAAATCCAAGATACATCCCAGAAGCTCCGCCAATTTCACTGAGAATTTGAATGACGTCGCAAAAAATCCGACCAGACAAATGAGTTTCATGTGAATCAGCAAAGTCAAAAATGATCGTAAGGATGTTATTTACTGGATTAGACATCCCAAAACGCTGTCCGAATTTTATCATTTCACATTTCCGGAGACAGGAACAAGGCAGCTTTTCCATTCCAAGAAAAATTGAAACATGGTTAAAAAACAGTTCAGCCGTTTCTCTCGATGAATTGCATGATGGCAAATTAACTGCTTTAGGATTAAATGGGAACCTGCGTGTTACAAAAAAATGTTGCATTGGTATTATGTAAATTAACATGTTGCATCTTTACAAACATCCACTACATAACGGACTTTTTCCCTATCAAGTATAATAAAATACAACATTTTTATACCAACAAAATGAAATTTCTTCTTTCTGAAGAAAAAACTGTAAATATAAACAATTAAATATAATGTAAATGTAAATAGCCAAGGTCATCCCTGGAAACTTTGCGGTCCAGGAGTTTCGGCTTGACTGCAGAAAAAAAATTTTTGCGATCCGGGTTTCCAGTTTGGAGTACCCTTAGTTGAAGGACAGTATGCATGAACTCAGACGGAGGCTGCCACAGGGGGCTACTTACTAAAAAAAAGCTTGTTAGTTTCCCCACCATGGCAAAACGGTCGGTATTACTGGCTCACAGCCCTTTCAGCACCTGCAACTAACAATGGTAATTATTTTTATTTCTTTCTTTTTAACTCGTTACCAAAAACCGAGCATTTCCAGTAATACTAATGTGTCTGGCTGTAACGGTTTTATGGTGTACTTTTGCACAAATGTTTGAATGAGGCATGGGTTAAAAAGGACCCATTAGATTCCAGACAATGTTGGTCTTAGTTTCACCATGAGTCCATGAAAAGTTCCGTAGGAACGATGAGTAACACACTT
>JAHWFP010249290.1:0-48826 GCA_023313725.1 Lithobius niger
GTTACCAAGTCGTACTAAGAAAGAAATCACGATCACCGCATAGACGACATTTTCAAAATTTCACTAGGCAGTAAGGTTCAAAACAATTACACACATTTCAAAAATTAAAAAAAGTATAAAAATAATATAAGCTGTTTAGCTTTAGCTAACAAACCAAAAACAGCTTCGAATATAGCACAGATATATGCTAAAAATAACCCCATCGTCTCCGTTTAGGGGCACAAATTCGAAAAATTACAGTTCACGGCTCCAGTAAGGTTACTAGAAACAGGCTTTGGACCTATTGTAGGAGGAGCGAACAGATCTTCATTAGAAACTTATATTTAGTTTTTATTTTAATGATTTGTTAATGCTCCTAAAAAATCTAAGGCAATACTCACTCGGCTAAGTTTGAGCTCTTTTTCTTTTGGTGTGATGTACTGCTGCTCTTTGCTGGACGTCTTGTTAGGTTTTTTTCAAGTTTAGGCCTAAGCTACGTTTCATATTTTTTAAAATTTTAATAGGCTTTCACTTGCTCCAGCATTTTTTAGTTTCTGTTTAGCCATTTGTAGCCTCTTTTCACAGCCCACTGCCATCGACGCCCGACTAAAAATAAAACAGCGCATTGCCACTGCTGTAAGAGCCGCCGCCAATAATTGTTGCATTGTTGTAACTGTAATTGTAATTGTAAATGAAAACTTGAGAATTGCTACTAGCGGTAGCAATCTTCAAGTTTTCATTTAACGTCCAAAGTAACTAACTAGCGATTAACTTGGCTAAAGGCATTAACCTTGGCGGCCTTACACTGGTGGAATGATATCACTACCTTCAAAGGCCGACCGTTTTTGGAAACTCGGAGGGTTTTTCTACCAGTTTTGGTTTTGGGTGGATATCACAACTTTCATAGGACTGTGAACGAACACAAGGTTACACCGCTTGTTTAAGATGTTTCAATCCCATTTTTGCACACACTAGGTAACAATCGGTGATTTCGTTCGCTTTGCTCACTCAATCAGCGCATCCCCTTCAGTTGTTTTGTTTATCCCTCCACCTTCCCGTTAATTTTTTAAGATTTTGTTCACAGTTAGTCATGCAGAAACCCTCGAAGGTCGCTGTTACTAAAACAGCAGAATGCGAAGCATTTTATTTTTGGGTTATAAACAAAAAACCCAGTAGCTCGTGTATGCTCGTATTGTTGCGTAACCATCATCTAACGTGCATCCCTTTATTCTTACGTAATCCACGGCAACGTTAATGTTTTTTTATTTTGTACTTCGTTGCAGTTCAGTTTTTAGTTCATCCAGGCTTTTACAATAAATCTAAAGACCAGTCTTGATTGTTCAAGCCATTGTTGCGTAAACTCTTTGGTTGCAACTTGGAAAAGAAACGACATTTAAATTCGCAGGTTGCGAATTTCAAAACCCTCCCACGCAATTGTCCTAACCCCTACAACCCCCAAACCAACAAAAGGACCATCCTCAGATCACCATGCATCCGTGTGCAAAAATTCAGGTACGTAGGCTTCTCAATTTTGCTCTAGCCATGAGCAAAAAGTCTACGGGATTTAACATGGGAAAAATCTTATTAGCTAGCTAGTAACATAAAAACAACGTTATTGCCGCATCTTTTTCTCTATGATTGGTGGACACTCATATTTAAATTTTAGTTTTTCTTAATCTCTGAACCTTTTCCTTACATTTTCCACAGTTTGAAACATTTCTGTCGCATTGGGATTTATCCTCAACATGCCAAAATAAGCTTTCAGTTGCTTACAGTTAACAGACACATGTCTGCTAGTGAGCCACCTTTTTATCATTAACAATCAATTTTTTAATAATCGGATGTATACAATGGGTTGATCTACTGTTAATTGGCGGCGACACACTAGCGTGTGTCTAGATATTAAAAAAGTAATTTAGAATTTTACTGCAAGCCAAACAATCATCAGCACGATAGGTTTTAATAGTAATCAAGTTTCAAAAGGTTCACAATGCTGCCACTGTATAAAACTTGACACTCCCACCAACGAAAACATTGAGGCACACACCTCTATTACACAATGCAACAGCGATCTATATCTAGACACACGCTAGTGTGTCGCCCGCAAGTAACAGTAGATTGTCCGATTGTAGACATCCGATTGTTAAAAAATGATTGTTGATGAAAAAAAGGCGGCCGCACTAGCAAACTGTGTCTTTTAACTGAAACCAACTTATACCTGATTTCAGCAAACTGGTGTAAATTCCCCATGCAGTAGAAATCTTTGCAAATCGTTTGACTTTGGTGTCTTGGGTCCAGTTGGCGAATGTTTTGGTGTGTTGATATCACTCCTTTGAAGGGCCGAACCATTCGGAACTTGGCAGCCCCTTTTACCAGTTTTGGTTTTTGATATGATATCACTTCTTTTTTTTTAATTGTGTATTGGCTCAACTCCACTACTATGCTCCACTACTATAAACTCCACTACTATAAACTCCACTACTATAAACTCCACTACTATAAAGTGCAACGTCAATAAGAAATTGGTTTTCAACAATTTGCTACTACCTTTTGCCTATAGGCCGAACCATTCTCAACTTAGTCACCTCTTTATGGGTTTTTGGTTTGGTTTTAATTTTGTTGTAATTTGTATTACAATATTTATTTATTTTTGGCGTGTTGATATCACTCCTTTGAAGGGCCAAACCACTCTTAACTTAGTGGCCTCTTTACCAGTTTTTGGCTTTGTTTTTTTCCTTTGTTTTTACAGTTGGTTTATTTTTCGTGAATTGGACGTGAATACAATTTCCTTGCAACGTTGTTTAGATTTATCGTGAAGCACTAGTGTGTGTCTAGGCACGTATGTCAGTATCCACGTTCTCATTCTCCGAACTTTGGCCGTCGAATGTGAGACGATTCCGACAATACTAACAATGGGTATAACAATATTTTCATAGTTATGCGCTCTCCCACGCCATCCCTGATACGCCCCCAGGCTCCAAACCATAAAAGATATGCAGTTAGTACTGTACTGCACCCATTCGTCCAATTTCATAGCTGGAAGCCTCCCGGTTATCTCGATATCGATGAATAATCACCCTATGGAATTTAACATGGGGATGAGCGAATTAGCTAGCTAGCTAGTATAACTAATACATTTACAAAGTTAATGAGGGTCAGATTTTGCATTGAAAGCGGCTTAGCTGGCACTCCTACACGAGTTAATTTTTGTGAAGTGGGTCATTGCTCACGATTTCAACACAATTTAAGCTTTTGTACCTCATTATTATTTTTCCCCAAGTACATGAAATGTGCCCAATTACGCTTCAAGATATAAGACACTGACGCAATGGCGTCGCGCTACAATGGTTTACAACCTCGACAATTGAATTGATGTGATGCTTGTTGTGATGTTTGTTGCCGAACTTGGCGCGACACACTAGCGTGTGTCTAGATTGCAAAGGTTTGGTTGGTTTTTGTTACGGTCCACGAATCCAAACTAAATTATCTGCACCACGACGATAAAAGGGACAATTATGTGTGTGTGAACACGATTGTAACTAAGTGATTGAATGATTAACGTTAACCGAGGTAGGGTCAAGTGAGGAGTGATGCGCTGATTGAGTGAACGAAGCGAACGGAAATCAGCGTCAAATCATGTCAATTTCGCTGACATAACAGCTGTTTGGGTCACGGCAAATGTGAAAATTATGAATGAGTAAATTTATAGATATAAAATTCCTCCAGACAGAAAAAGTAGAGGGAACGATTAAACCGTCTGATCCTTCGTTCGTTCACAGTTCTATGAAACTGTCATATCCACCCAAAACCAACACTGGTATAACAGAAGCCACCAAGTTTAAAAAAAAGGTCGGCCTTTCAAAGTAGTTATATCATTCCACCAGGTAAAGGCCGCCAAGGTTAGTCCTGTTAGCCAAGTTAATCGCACCTACTAATAGTTCGAAAGTTAAAAGAACACTAGAAAATTGCTACTGGCGGTAGCAATCTTCAAGTGTTCTTTTAACGCCCAAAGTATTATTAGGTGCGATTAACTTGGCTAACAGGATTAACCTTGGCGGCCTTTCCCTGGTTGAAGGATATAACTACTTTGAAAGGCCGGCCCTTTTTTGAAACTTGGCGGCTTCTCTTATACCAGTTTTGGTTTTGGGTGGATTATAATAATCTAATAAGGATTATTAAAGAATTGTAGGTTAACAATATGTTAGGTTTTATGCCTAGTTTTAGGTTTTAGGCTTAATTCTTAGCGTTTCGGCCTAATTTTTCCAATAATTTTTTTTGTTAGCAGCAGCTAACATCTTGGGTTCGTGAGTTAGGGCTATTCCTTCATGCAACATGGTTTTGGTTTTGAGACTTCACATCACCATGGCAACAAGGAATCTATAAACTATTAGATGCAGGCATATTATTGTTTCGTGCTTTGGAGAAAACGTCGTCTGCTCCATAATTTCATTTTATATATACCGCTTAGCCTTAATATGACGATTTCAGGTTATTTATTCGGGATTCCCATTACTAGTGTAAATGCCACTTTCGTCGCCATGCTGAAGAGAATTTATCGAAGCGTTCTTTTTACAAATAAAACTAACGTGTGTTGTTAATGAAATCTTTTTGTTTTTTATGTTTGCATTTCTTCCTGTAGTGGTTAAATGCATCGATCAAATTTTATTATTTCATTGAGTTACGTCAAAAAAGGTTATCAGCTAGAAAGAAGCAACCAAAATTTAATTTGCCACGGTTTTTTTTTAAGTTCACTTGACTACCATCAACGTGGTGTAAGCTTCGTCGCTATTCCTTAACTAATCACGATTCCAAATTTACAGTGGTGAGTATTAGAAATAAATTCTAAAATGTGTTATTTCTTCCATAACAATCGTTCAATTTACGGCAAATTTTGGTTCAGCAATACTTTTTGAGGTATCAAGCGTTGTATCAAATTTTATTCCAATCCGATCTTTCATTTCGGCTCCACCCTAAAGTCCGTAATAGGGTAGGCTTTGCTCGCTACGCCAATAAAAAAATAACAAATCTTAGCATACCGTAACTTTTAAACCCAAATAGGCCTATACCAAAAATCGAACCAAAACAACCACACCTTATCAAACATGGCAAACGCGGTTTGCGGCACATTATTTTGAGCTTTTATCAAAAAATAAGACTATAAAATAACAAGGAACTACTAGTTCGATCCTTTATGACTAAAACTTAGACCATTTCAAAGTTACGCTATAAGTATAAAAGCCGTAACCCAACCATGCTAGTATTTTTAAGAAAATTTGAGAAATTCGTGCAAATCAGCATAAATTCATCGGATTTAGCGCTGCACCGACAATGTTTATAGAGACTAGAACAATAAGCAGTACCATAACTAGATACATACTAGCATGACAGTAACCCGAAACAAACGCAACGCGTGGCGACCGAAAATTCCAAGACTTTCAAATAAAGAAACATAACTGACTAACTGTGCTATTACACAAAATAAACAATAAACGGCAGTCAAACCGAATAACGAAGCTTAAGAATGCATTGAAAAGCAATTTCGAAAATGTTAAGGCGTTCAATAGAAGCCAAGTTATACATCATTAAGGTTTTAAAAAAGGAAAATTTTAATCGTCGCATGGCCAACAATTGTATTATATAATATTTTGCAGAAATTTCGTTAAAAAGTTAGAAAATAAGAAATAATAACTTACCACCTTAATAAAGCGGAGACACATCATTGCTTCTAAATAGAAGGCATCTACTTGGGCCTTTAATGTAGCCACCCTCTGGATACGGGCCCTCCATCAGGGCAAACAATGAGGGTATGCACAGAGATTTTGGCATCCATCATCGTCAGCGATCTAAGAGCTAGTGGACTGTGTCCAAACCCAGGTTGAAAACCCTGCATTTTCACATCAGCCAATCAGAACCAGGCTCATGACGTCACTCGGTGCAGCACTCCTTGCTGTGCCATGTGCCATTACAAATCAGCATAGTTGAAATTTTTTTACTGTCAATTTAATTAACAGATTTTAGCAAAATAAAATTCTGAAAGCATCTAATTAAATGTTTTTCCACCAATATATGGCACCAATAAAAGAAACCAATATGAAAAACACTCCCATAGGATCACGATGTACCGCATCTAGCGAAATAACCGCATAAGTGTATAAGTAAAAGCGAAATTAAATTAAGAAACTATTTCCACAACGGAAAACTAAAACAGTAAAATAACTTAATAGTCCAGGATCTAATGGCTTAAAAATCAAAGAATACTGCTCTTTTTGCAGAAAAGCTGAAACTTTGTGAAGTGGTTTCTAGTAGCATAAGCATCCATTCTGGAAGGGTAGCCACGACCGGAAGTGGCTACATTAGGGTTTATGACGTCATTAACTTCCAGAAAACAGGGATTGTAAGAAATCCAAATGTCCCTGGACCCCTTGGAACGAATTTAGTTTTTTTTTTTCAGTTGAAGACATAAAAGTGCAGAATATGTTATGTCCATAAGTCATTACGATAACTTGAATAGTTTGATGGCTGCAGGCCCGTAAAGGGTGAATTCCAGGAAATATTACTACTATTATAGCATTCTTTTGCAATTTAACAGTGAACCGTTAAATGTATTAATATTAGCATTCATGTAAATGTTTTAGCTTTAAATTTCTTCTTTCAAACAAGCCCTAGTACAACTTAATTGGTGCAGCATTTACCGTAATAATTACATGGAACCAATTCCCTACTTTCTCGAACCATAAATGCTTCATTAGATCATGGTAGACAGCACGACTTTTCTCAAAAAAGGCTCTCTAAAATGAGCTCAATGGCAAATGTTAAGGACATCAGGTGGTTTTAACGTAACTGAGCTTGCTGAATTCGAATCTGCCCGGTGCCAAGCCTAATTTCTATTCGTAAGCCCGGTATTAAAGATGGCATCAAAAATAGCTACCAAAATATGTTTTTTGCTACTAGCGTCTGAACCAGTTACCAAATATGTTTAATTATTTATAATGAAATTTCCTTCTACAACGGTTCTATTCATATTTTTCGTAAAGTTAACCATCCTGACCGAAATTCGTCAGTTCTATTAGGCCGGTTATGTATGCTATATGTACAACAGTGCATATATATATTATAATTCCTGACTTTAAACAGCTGCAATGTTAGATTTAATTAAGGTTCCCTGACAAAATTGGGCTTGAATGAAATGTTAAGATGCATTATTCCAACAAGGGTAATTAAAATGATTATTTTAATTAGGAGCTAAGCTATAGCAGTTTATTTACATTTAAGCTGCTGCAGTAGTTATTCTTATTCTAAAAAATGGGTGTGATTTGGCTTAGATGAAAGGTGAAGGTATATATTTTCCAACAAAGACAATTAAAACTATTTATATTAATTACAAGCTACGACAGTTTTTCTACTTTGTAGCAATGTGCTTTTTGTGTCATTTTAACACAAATTCCATCTTTAAACTGCTGCAGTAGCCATTGTTTTTCAGATAAAAGGATGTGATAAGGCTTAGATAAAAGATAAAGGTGTATATATCTACATTTTTCATCAATGCGTAATCAATTTCATTTATCAGAATTAGAACGGTATAGCAGCAGTTTAATGATGGAAATTGTCGTAAAATGACACAAAAAGCACAGTGCTAGAATTTAGAAAAACACTATTAGCTTAACTTCGAATCAATATAAGTACTAAGTAGTTTTGATTACCATTGTTGAAAAAAATATATCTTCATCTTTTATCTAAGCCTAATAAGGGTAATTAAAATATGAAGGTGTATTTATCTACATTTTTCTTCTATGCATAATTACATCCATTTATCAGCATTCGAACGGGTACTGTAACAGTTTAAAGATGGAACTCGTAGCAAAATGACACTAAAAAGCACAGTGTTACAATGTAGAAAAACTGCCGTAGCTTAGCGTTTAATTAATATAGTTTTAATTACCCTTGTTTGAAAATGTATACCTTCATCTTTCATCTAAGCCTAATCACCTCTATTTAAGAATAAGAATGGCTATTGTAGCAGTTTAAAGATGGAACTTATCATAAAACGACACAAAAATCAAAGTGATACAACGTAGATAAATTGCGGTGGCTTAGCATCTAATTAAAATAATTCGGTTTAATTAACCTTGTTGGAAAAACATATCTCCGTCTTTCATCTAAGCCTAATCACATCCATTTATCTGAATCATAACGGGTAATGATGATGAAATATGTCATAAAATGATACAAAAAGCACAGCGGTATAATGAAGAAAACCTGTGGTAACTTAGTTTCTAATTAATATAAATAGTTTTAATTGTCCTAGTTGGTAAATATACATTTTCATCTTCATCTAATCCTAATTACGTTTATTTATTTGAATTAGAACAGTTACTGCAGCAGTTTAAAAATGGGAATTGTCGTAAAACTACGCAAAAATCAAAGCGCTAGAACATAGATCTGCTTTAGCTTAGCTCCTAATTAAAATAAATTATTTTGATTACCCATGTTGGAAAACTTACACATTCCCCTTTCATTTAAGACAAATTATATTAAACTAAATCTAACATTGCAGATGTTTAAAGCCAGGAATTAAAAAAACACGTAGGTACTGTTGTACGTATAGCATACACAAACGGCCTAATAGAACTTAAATGACGAATTTTGGTAAAAAAGGGTTAATTTTACGAAAAATATGAATAGAACCATTTTTGAAGGAAATTGTATTATAAAGATAATTGGTAACAGGTTTATTTTCAAGCTGATGAACGATTTACACGCTAGACGCAAAAAACTTTTTTGTAGTTTATTTTTGGACGCCATCTTTCATTCCGGGCTTAGGAGTAGAAATTCGACTTGGCACCGGGCAGATTCGGATTCAACATGCTCAAATTAGGCTAATCTCGTTGATGACCAGCACGTACGCATGTATGACTTACATTGTCGATGGCGCACTACCTGGACGTACGCATGTACGTCATGCTGTCCCATTCTACAACAATGAGTGTGCTTTGTCTAGTATCGTGCCAATCGCTTCTTTTGTTCGGCCAGTACCATCGTATTATTGGCCTGAACCGTGTTGACGTCACAAACACTTATCCAATCGAATTTGACAGTACATACGACGGTGGTTTTGGAGGATAAAATTACGCAAGCTTATAAGCAATGGCGTCCGTAAACTGCAGGATACGATAGCAGTTGAGTGAGCCGTGTAGTAGTGGTATTTTCAATATTTTTAATACGTTATTGTGAGAAATGTCCTCTAAACTGATAAATACAGTGCTCCAGACTTCAATTTCAATATCATCGAAAGTTCAGCAGAGGTCTACACAGCGCAAAGGTAAGAAAAACAAGTTCTTATTTACTTTGCGTGGCGATCATTTTCCGCCCGATGGATCGTCCAAATTCTTGCCATGAAGATCGCGCTGGCCTTCCAATTACGTAAGCTGCTCCTACGGGCTCGTTGCTGTAAAGAGGCCTAATAAATACGGGCTGTCTCTACGTCAAAACCAAGTCGGTTTAGAGTTGTTTTGACACATTTAGCTTATTGTGCGACTTGTGAAGAAAGGAAAGACCGTGTTATCTATTTAAATTGTTGATTTTTTAAACAAAATGCTGAGAGTCAAAAATATTTGTTGTGTGATGTTGACATTCGCATGCAGATGATGTCAACAAACATTTATGCCCATAATGTGTTTACTCTGAAATAAAAAAAAAACCCTTACAGCAGTTTTTAGGATAATATCATCTGTGCGATGTACACTTTTATATCCACGTATTTAGGTGCATCCCACCCCCTCCTCCCAGCAAATTAAATAGACAATTTATTATGAAAAGAAAAACTTGTTGAATGCACAAGTTGCAGTAAAAAAACTGAGGACTGGGAAGAATTTATTTTCGATTTACCAAAGCATCAGGAAAACTGTTAAATTTTTTTGAATTTATTTAGTAAAAATTATATTTCACTTGCCTATAAAAATATGAAATTTTCATATTGTCCAACATTTTCAGAATGGGCACTAAAATGGTTTTCTTACTTTATTTGCACTTTTTTTAACCTGTCGATATAAAATCGTTTTCAGAATGCAAAATAAAAAAGCTTCAGTGTATGATGTATAATAAAGAAAATTTATTATTTATTTGTACTGCGTATTTGTTATTATTGGACTCATTTTATTTATTTATAATCGTGATTCCTTATAATATAAGGACATTGTTGTAACGATGCCCACTGTTTGCTTATAATTCCAATAATTATTTGATACTAGATTAATGAAAATATATTTTTTTATTAATTTTAAACTAATTCGTGACCTCATAAAATGCTAAAAAGGTGAAAGCAGGGAAGCAAACTAGTACACTGCAGGGAGGTAAAAGACATGCTGGGAGCTGCAAGGAGTAAAGCTGAGAGAGCCTGATTGTCAAGCGGTTAAAACACCCGGTGTCCTCAACATTTGCCATTGAACTCATTTTAAAGAGCCTTTCCTCGGAGAAGTCGTCCTGTTCACCATGAGCTAATGAAGCATTTATGGTTCGATAAAGTATGGAATTGGTTCCATGTAATTATTGTGAGACAGTTTCGTCCTTAAGTGCCTGGGTCTGTTGCTTTTCGTTTTTCACCCCACCAACATCTTGTTTTAAATTCTGAATGACTTTGCTGTTGTAATATACTTAAATACCCATTGTTATGGTGTAGTGTGGTGAGTAATTGTGTTTTAGCGTATGACCATTGTCATGGTCTGGGTTATTAATTATTGTTGTTTGGTTTCTGTTCTCTTCTTGATCTTTCCCATGCTTACCGATTAGTAACCGCTCATGTTGGAGCGGAGTTAATCCTTTTTCCTTTTAATCCATTTGTAATGGAGAGTGCTCCACATGGACCGATTTTCCCTGTATATTTCCATGGAGCTATTATCATGTAATTTCCCTCTGGGTGTGGAATCCGGATTCTTAGTGTTGGACGAAGCTTGCTGATGAACTGTAGGTGTTGTTTTCCTTTTCTTTGTGTCCTCACCATGAGACGTAACAAACTAATTAACTGTCATAAATGACCAGGCACTGCTTTGCAACCCGCCATAATTTGTGTCCCAGTGTTTCCCGTGTTTGCTCCCAAATGTCCGCATGAACTGAAGTAATAAAAGCCGAGGAAGAGAAACACAGTCCTCCCCAAATAAAATGCCTAGAGTCAACTCTTTCTCGTTTCCTCCAACCAATCGTTACCATACGTTACCATTTTAGGCTGCTGCACGATCCACAGAAATTTTTATCGACTCTCTGGTTTGGTTATTACGTGTAACGCATGCTGGGGCCGTACTTGTGTCGGGCCAATGTCCCACCAGGATTGACCCAAACAGCGGCGCGTTCCCAGGCATTACACGCTCGTGTCCTTCAAACGTTGGGAGCCGTACGGGATTTTCCCGTAGGTTCAGGTCACGAGGTACGTAGCAAAGTTGTCGTTTATAGCTACGGCCCACAAATATGGTAGGAACTACGGTAGCATAGTACTTGGGTAGCAATTAGGGTAGCCCAGACTGGTTTAACATGCTAAAACCGCCGATGCGAAACAGCCTTTTGGTAATAGCTGCGTGACGTTAACCATTCAAATTTTGATAGCCCTATGATGGGAACTATGGTATGCGTTTTTTGCCCCCCCCCCGACTACTTTTTGTTGAGTGTCTTGGTGTTATGCTGGGAAGAGAATTACCGTAATTAGGCTCCTGCTCTATGCCGGCTGCTGTATTGAATTGTATTGACTTTCCACCCAATTGCCTAACTTTCCTATATCATGCTCGCAAAAATTAACCTCCTGTGTGAAGCCCCATGTTGCAGTTTTCCCTGGAACTTGGATTGGGACCTAACCTAACCTATCACAAGCTGTTATGTAGCCACTCGACCGTCACCACATTGAAAACTATCGAAACATTGCGCTCTGACACTATACCCAAACTGTTTTCTACACTCACAGTTGACTTTTAACATTTTTTCGTCATGTCAACACAATTTTGTATACCCTTTTGTATACCCGATTTTATATTTCCATGGCGTTTAGCACAGATATATTTATGTATTCCCTCTTAACAGTTGTCTTGATCATGGTATATTGATTATGAATTAACATAACTAACCCTTTTGCTGACATTCAAACTAAATATTTATCTTGCTACTGATATTTACCATGCATGCGGACTGTTGATCTGTGATGTTGATCTGTGCCATTGATTCATGCTACTGTACAACAGTGTTTTATCATGACCAATGCCATTTGAAAATGGAGTCAACTTATGCGTAATTTTCCACGTGCAATTTACTTGCGTAATTTTTCTGCGCCTTTTACTCAGTTTACGCGGTGTGCTGCGGAAAATAACTTGGTCATTATTTCAACTCCCTCTCTTTCTAGTATGCATCGTTCATTATGCCTTTAATTACATCTCAGCCCTGTCCTACAGTGTTTTTGTACCTTCTAATGTTATTTTGCCAATACAAAACCACAAAAATAAATTTGTGCCGTATTTGCGTTTTTTCTGTCCAGAAACACTCTAGTACAACCCCTAACTTTGGGGACTTGTTCAAGGTACTGTGGTCTTTTCTCCCGAGTGCTTTTGTGTTTCGATGCTATTTGTTGCTGGTTACATGTGTTATGTTAATATTAGACCGCTCTAATAATTATTTTTTTCCCAGGTTGGTCATTAATTATCGCCTGAAGTGTTTTGCTACATGTTAATGATTACGGATTTTGACCCAGTTATAAATGTTTGCAATTTGTAAGACTTTTTCTTTTCCTCGTGTTACGTTGAGAAGGACCTGCATAAGTTTAGGCCTTTCATTTCCCTTTTGCCACTTCTTGCCTTCTTCCCTCGTTGGTTTTGGGGGAATATCCAGCCTTTTAATTGTTGTATTTTCATCGCCCCTTGCCTTTTCCGGTATTTTGACTTCACGGAAGCCATTAATTAATGTCGGCTTACCTCCCCGTCTGTTAATTGTGGACATTTTCCGGCTACTTTACCGCTTTTCCGATAATCAGCTTTTATCCCTGCGGGTGGCGGAGTCATTGGTTATCGCTTTGGTAGACTACCTTTATCGATACACCCTTGTTGATTTTATTGTCTTGCTTTGTGTTCCCTCAACCGCATACCTACAATGGAGTGCGTCACGGAATACGGCCCCAGTCTGAGTGATGACCCTTCCCCTCAGTCTACCCACGCCCTCTACCGTCTGGACAGCACCGCTGCGGCAATGATCCTGAATAGAATAGACCATCTCCTTTGCCTAGACGCCTGTCGCAAAGTGCAAGTCGGTCTGGCGACCAATGGAGCCTTTATCGTCGGATATGCCGTTGGAGATGTGTGCATTGTGGGTTTATCCCCCAGTGGGGCACTCTACAAGAATCATGTTCTGCTGGCATGCGGGTGTTTATGTTCGTTCTGGTGAGCGGCCTTATGAATTAAACCTTTTCTTCGTTGAGAGGGGTAACTTATTCGAGACATTTGTCGTCCAGACCCAGGAACCTAACACTCGTCAAGGTGCCGCTCGTAGTTCTTCGGTGAACTTTCAGAAAGTTCTCGGCAGTCGAGCCAGTGACAGACATGTCGTCACCCGGCTGAGCAAGGAGATCCTGACGTTGCCGCAGGAATATTTAGGTTTGGCTACCCCGGTCTCCGAGTTAGGTGACCAGTGTCTTCAGCATTCTTATGAGCTGCCTTCTCTTACCCGTGGTCACGACCTGCCATGTCTAGGCATCTCCCAAGGGAATCTGCCATGTTCAAGTCTCTCCCAAGCGGCACCGCTGACCGATGACGATTCGAATGGTGATGTGAAGGAGAAAGAGATGAAGACGGGTGATCATTATCCTGATTTTGCCTACGAGTCTAACGTCCCGTGGGTCTTCTGTGGGAATGCTGCGGCCGCCAAAGATCGGGACCCTTTAACGTTCAAAGGAGCTATGCAACGAGCCGATAGTGAGGAGTGGAAGAATGCTGTCCAGGTTGAGCTCAGATGCTTTACGAAGTAGCAGTCTGGGAGTTTGTCCTTAGGCCAGCTTGAAAAAAGATAGTGTCTCCAAATGGGTATTCAC
Organism: Lithobius niger; assembly: GCA_023313725.1. Classification (NCBI taxonomy): domain Eukaryota; kingdom Metazoa; phylum Arthropoda; class Chilopoda; order Lithobiomorpha; family Lithobiidae; genus Lithobius; species Lithobius niger. Next base: position 14,030 of record JAHWFP010249290.1, read on the forward strand.
TGAGAAGTTCAACTGCGTTGGTTCTCTACATAAATATAAGGCCAGACTTGTTGCCTGCGGATGCAAACAGCGGCCAGGAATTGACTTTTTGTTTAGCGACTCCCCATGGTAAAGACTCAGTCCTTGAAGGTCCTGCTGAGTTTGGCTGCGGCGTAATCCTATTCCATAAGGACTTACGATGTAGCATCAGCGTACATCCGGTCCAAAATTGACATAGAAGTCTATCCTTCGCCACCAGCAGGCTGTCCTCGCCCATCCGGTGACGTGGTGTGTCACCTGCTCAAGGCCCTGTATGGCTTTCCTTCCTCCGGACAGTGTTGGTTCCTCCATCTTAGGGATACTTTGTTGAACACTTAGGGCTTCACTAACTTGCGAGCGACCTATGTGTGTTCGTACTGAGGAGGAACAACCATTTCATGGCATTGTGCGCCCATGTCGACGACTGACTGTCTCTTGGGGGACGATGAACTTATGGCTGAAGTTGCCGCTAATGTGAACAGCTATTTCAAGTTTATTCAGACCTCCAACATTTTATACCTAGGCTACCTCTTGGAGGCTAATGAACTTGGGATTTCGATGTCGCAGCGTAAATACATCGACCGAGTGGTTGAAGCGTTTCATCTTCAGGACTCTAAGCCAGTGCACACCCCATCGCTAGTCTCTCAGTGCCTCGATGACTTCTATGAGTCACCACTCTTCAACGTTTCAACTTTCCAAACAATCATTGGATCACTGCAGCACATTGCTAAAGGTTCACGGCCAGATATTGCATTTCCAGTTTGTTCCCTCTCCTGGTTTTTGCATTCTCCACAAGTTATGCACTTCGAGGCCACCAAACGAGTGGTGAAGTACTTAAAGACTACACGATCATACCGTATGGTATATGGATGGGGAAGCCAACGTGGACTTGGGGTATCTTCTGATGCTTCATGGAGCACGACGTTTGATGGAAAAGGCTTCTCAGAGTATCTGGTGAGTGTCTTCGACTCAGTTGTGTTATGGAAGTCAAAGAAACAAACTGTCACCTGCCTGAGTAGTATGGGGTCAGAGTTGATTGCCGCAACTGAGTGTGCAGAAGAGTTACTATGGACCTTTCAGTTGCTCTCTGACTTAGAGGAGACTGACCCTCCATACTTGCCTTTGTCGTTCACAACGGACAGTCAGCCCTAGTATTGCTCGTCCATAAGCTTGACCTAAGTGCTGGGTTAAAGTACTACGTCCAGAAATTGTGGTTCTTCCATGATTTGATACATAGGAATAAGTTGCAGTTGGAATATGTTTCAAGCGAGAACCTCGTTCCGGACATCTTTACAAAGCCAGTGAGTGGTGGGCGTCTGTGGAAATTTTTGAGGCAACTGTCCGTTCTGCCCATACCTGGTGTACCTGTTATTATTGATAATGTTTAGTGATGATGTGTTTTTTAACCTAACACTACTAACAAAGATCTTAGAGGGTTTGCTCCTATAACCCGACTGGCACCCGTAACTAGTTTTCTTTCTCAATATTTATACACAACATCCTTGCTTAAATATGTGTCTTGGTCTGTTTAGTCTGTACGAGGTGGCCAATCGATACCAATACTCTGCTACCCGTTCAGATTTCCCCCTCCCCCCCCCCCCCGGGGGGGGGGGGGAGGTGGGGGCACGCCAAGTTTTTGGCAAGTTTTGTTTGTTCATGCCAAAGTTAGCCCAAATTTATTCTGAAATGTTTCACGATAACCTTGAAAACCTTGTAACTTGATGGTCCTTTTGTTGTCCGTGAGTAGGGGTCTTGTTTTTCTTCCTTTGTAACTCACACGTTCCTATTGTAGCGTGACATTTTGTGACATTCCCCGCAAAAACTATCAGCCCTCAAGGGAAATGTGAGACAGTTTCGTCCTTAAGTGCCTGGGGCTGTTGCTTTTGGTACTACTTCACTGCTCCAACATCTTGTTTTAAGTTCTGAATGCCTTTGCTGTTGTAATGTATCTTGAATACCCATTGTAATTGTGTAGTGTGGGGGAGCAATTGTATTCTAGCGTATGACCATTGTCATGGTCTAGGTTATTATTTGTTGTTTGTTTTATGTTCTCTTCTGGATCTTTCCCATCCTTGCCGATTGGTAGCCACTCATGTTGGAGTGGAGTTCATCCTTTTTCTTTTTAATCCATTTGTAATGGAGAGTGTTCCACATGGACTGATTTTCCCTGTATATTTCCATGGAGCTATTATCATGTAATTTCCCTTCGGCTGGGGAATCCGGATTCCCAGGGTTGGATGAAGTGTGCTGGTGAACTGTAAGTCTTGTTTTCCTTTTCTTTGTTTCCCCACCGTGAGATGTCACGAACTAAAATTAACTGTCATAAATGATCCAGGCACGGCTTTGCAACCCGCCACTATTTGCGCATGCAATATCAAGCTATTGAGCAACTACTTGGCAACAGTGTAACACGAAGCGTACTTTGTTGCAAGCCTCAGCGCGAATATATGACCCTTTTGGGTTGGTCTCTCCAGTGGTGCTAAGCATTCGACAACTCTTCCAGGAAGCTTGGAGAAAGCAGTTACCTTGGGATGTCCCCCTTACAGACACTTTACTGATAACTTGGGAACAAATTAAAAGAGACTTGCCATCTTTAGCTACGATGCGGATAGCAAGACATTTAAAATTTGACTTTGAAACACAGAATTTTCAGCTGCATGTGTTTGTTGATGCAAGTGAAAAGGCCTATGGCGCAGTGAGCTACTTACGAGGTATAGGGTCTGCTTCGGAAATAAGAACGGAACTATTGGTAAGCAAAGGAAGGGTAGCACCTTTAAAGTCTATAACTCTACCTCGTTTAGAACTACTAGGAGCGCTAGTTGGGGCACGGCTTCTCGCATCACTTCAACAATATCTAAAGCTGCAGGTAGATGTTTATGTATGGACTGACTCGAGCATTGTACTTCACTGGCTGAGAAATAAAAGTCGCAAGTTGGAGCCATTCATAGCTCGCCGAATTGATGAAATTCGAACCCTAACAGAATCAGCAACTTGGGGGCACTGTCCAGGAAATAGTAATCCTGCCGATTTTGTTTCACGAGGAGAATTAGCTGGAAAGTTGCTTAAGTCCAAACTATGGTGGACTGGTCCTGAATGGTTATTTAAAGATTCTTCACAGTGGCCAAATAAATTTGGGGTTTCTGACAAATACGAAGATGTTGGAAATAACTCGGCAACATTGCAGCTAATCTGTGATTCGAAGTTTGCAAAGCCACTGTTCGAGTTGAGTCATTATTCCACCCTTTGGAAGGTTCTTCGAATAACTTGCTGGATTATCAGATTTATTAATTATTCCCGGGGTCAATTGCAAAAACAGGGATTAATTTTAACGGCCGATGAACTTGAAGCAGCCATGCAATATTGGATTCGACACACACAGCATAAAGCCTTTAGCCCTAACTTATGGGACGATGACAAAATAGAAAAAAAGAGGCGTGCTTTACCTCTTGGAGGACTTGATGTACAAACAGACTCTGAAGGTATTCTCCGCATTAAAGGTCGATTGAAAGAAGCAAGTTTAGAAGATTTTAAAAAGTATCCTGTTCTACTACCAGCTAATGACAGCTTCACACGCCTTCTTATTATGAAGCATCATTCAAGATTAATGCACGCTGGTGTTGCAGAGACACTTGTGGACCTAAGAGAATGTTACTGGATTTTGAAGGGACGTCAAGCCGTGAGGAGGGTTATAACGGATTGTGTAGTTTGCAAGCGGTTTAGATGCAAACCATTTACAACAGTGGAAGCTCAATTGCCTCATGATCGGATCACACAAACTCCAACCTTTTTTCACGTTAGGCTGGATTTCGCTGGCCCTCTGCATGCAAAAGAATTTGAAGGAACCAAGAAGGCTTACATTTTATTAATCACGTGTGCTACTACAAGAGCCTTGCATCTTGAATTAGTGTCGGGTTTGTCAACAGAAACATTTCTTCTTGCCTTTAGACGCTTTGTGGCACGACGAGGATTATGCAAAGTTGTGTATTCGGACAATGCCAAACAGTTTAAAAGGGACAATCGAGAATTGTCAAAACTTTGGAGCACGTTAAGTAAATCTCCCGATGTTCAGAACTTTTTTGGGTGAGAAGGTATCAGCTGGAACTTTATAGTGGAAAGAGCAGCCTGGTGGGGTGGGTTCTGGGAGAGACTGGTGAAATCCGTAAAATCTTGTTTGAAAAAAGTACTTGGGCAAGCATGTTTAAACTTTGAGGAGCTTTGCACCATTCTGGCCGAAGTGGAAGCAATACTAAACTCCAGACCATTAACCACAGTTTTTGATGACACTAACGATCCTTCGCCCTTGACGCCTGCTCATTTTTTGATAGGCCATAGATTAGTAACTTTACCAGATAACCCCAAGATGGATATACCAAACTTAAGCAAGAAAGGGATGACTCAGAGATGGGGATATTGTCAGCGACTAGTAGGACATTTCTGGAAACGTTGGACTAACGAATATTTATTGCAACTTCGTAGTGCTCATAGTCAACATAATGCCTTAACTAAAGTACCTTTAATAAAAGTAGGCGATATTGTGCTGGTAAAGTAACCAAAAGTTGCTCGTCATCTGTGGCCACTTGGTCGAATAACTGATGTAGTGGTAGGTCGGGATAATTGCATAAGATCTTGTACATTAATTTTAAAGGGAAATAAAACCACGATAAGAAGACCCATTCAATTATTGTGCCCTTTAGAAATTAGCGATTGGCATGTTGGGGCCGGGAGTGTCAATGATTGAACACAGAAGTCAAATAATTGTTTAACTACAATAATCAAAACGTTGATTGAAATAATGTTTTAAGAGCTTGATATTGTTGTTTTTGGGGACTTTGGATTTTCATGGAAATTTTTGGTTCTTTTTTTGGACAAGGAATTCATCGGCCCAATTCACGAAATAAAATGAAGCAGTTAAGAAACGAAAGTCGATCGTTATTTCTTCTACCACCGATACTCTACACGGCTTTGCAACCCGCCACTATTTGTGTCCTAGTGTTTCCTGTATTTTCTCCCAAATGTCCGCATGAACCGAAGCAATAAAAGCAGAGGAAGAGAAACACAGCCCTCCCCAAATAAAATGCCTAGAGTCAACTCTTTCTTGTTTCCTCCAACCAATCGTTACCATACATTACCATTTTAGGCTGCAGCACAATCTACGGAACTTTTTATCGACCCTCTGGTTTGGTTATTACGTGTAACGCACGCTGGGGCCATACTTACATCGGGTCAATGTCCCACCGGGATTGGCCCAAACAGCGGCGCATCCCCAGGCAGTACACACTCATATCCTTCAAATGTGGGGAGCCGTATGGGATTTTCCCGTAGGTTCAAGTCACGAGGTACGTAGCAAGATTGTCGTTTATAGCTATGCCACACAGTCATTACACTAAATATTACACCAATTAATTTGTACTAGGGCTGTTTGAAAGAAGAAATTTAAAGCTAAAACATTTATGTGAATGCTAATTTTAATATATTTAACGGTTTGCCGTTAAATTGCAGAAGATTGCTGTAAAAGTAGTAATATTTCCTGGATTCATCCTTTGCGGGCCTGCAGCAGCTACCAAACCATTCAATTGATTGCAGTGACTTAGGGGACATAATATATTCTGCACTTTTCTGTTTTTCACTGAAAAAAAAGAAACGTAAAATCGGTTCAGTAGGTTCGGAGATATTTGGATTTATTAAAATCTATGTTTTCCGGAAGTTGATGACGTCATAAAACCTAATGTACCAATTCAGTTCTTGGCTAGCCTTCCAGGATAGATGCTTATGATACTAGAAACGATTCCATAAAGTTTCAGCTTTTCTTCAAAAAGTACCGTTTTATATCTGTAAGCTCTATAACTGTACGTTCGTTAGCATGAAAAGCAAAAGAAAAAGAAAATAGAAAACTGCGCACATATAAAAAAATAACAAGAGAGAGAGAATCTAGCCAAGAAGCTAACTCCACATTGTATTAACTTACATTAATACGCATGGAAAGCTAATTAACGACCAAACAAGGCATAAGTAAACAGAAACCAATTTGGGAAACAAATCCCGTAAAAAAAACTTACATTAGTAAGCACGAGACTCAATGAAAACTGTAAAATGCAGACGCAAAAACGAAATTAAGTCGGAAGCCTAAATTAAAGTGAAATTACGTCAAGGTAGATATAAAATATTGAATTGGGTAATTACTCCTGTAGTAAACTAAACTTATGCTAGTTAGCACAAAACCTAACTAAAAAGCAGAAAACGCACATGTACCTGCAAAATTAAACCGGGAAAATAATTCCACAAAAAAAAGAGAAAACCAAATAAATGGCATAAATAAAACATGAAAAGAGAAGCTAATTAGCTCATAGGCAGATAAAAATGTAGAATAGGGAAACTAAACCATGGTAAAATAACTTATGCTAGTAAGCACGATAACCGGAACTAAGAGCTAAATAACACATAACAGATGATAAATCAAGCTAAAATTGAAATGATAAAAACATACATTAAGAAGCGCGGAAATTGTATTAAAGGGATCAACACCCCCAAGCACAGGTGCCCAAGCGTAATTAGGACCAAAAACATTATGTAACAAAAAGAAAGAGGAGTGCCCATTCAAGCCCCTCCCCAACGAGTAAGTGCACGAGAGCAGATAAACCCGAATATGCCTCTAAAGTAAAAAAAAAAAAACAGGTCTTCTTAGCATATAAATGATAACAGAAGTACAGCTGTACATCTAAAACCTAGATAAATAAAAGTAGACATAAGTACCAGGCTGACAAAACTCAGATAAAGACAGATTAAGAGAGGGATCACAAAAGCGCACGGCTTTGTTTAAATCCACTCCGCACGGAAATGAAACAAACATACACCGTCTTGTTAGCTCAAGTGCACGGTTACACTTAATCAGGTCCAGTTTTTAGAAGTGCACAGCTCAGAAAAGAACAAACTCGCAAACATAGCTTGTCCTCTTGGCTCAAGTGCACAGGTACACTTAAACAAGTCCACTTTTTAGGGTGCACAGCTAAAAAAGTACAAACTTGCAAACATAGCCCATCCTCTTTACTTGGCTCAAGTGCACGGTTATACTTTATCAGGTCCACTTTTCAGAAATGCACGAGAATACACTTACACGGATATTGAAGGAAGGATTACAGAAGTGCAAGTAAAAATGTTTAATCTTGTCCAGACACTAATAAAGCACATGTTTTATGCTCAAAAATCAGTACAGAAAAAACCCCAGAAAATACGGAATCTAAAAGTTGATAAAGACATATACACACTTAAGAATCCGGTTACTCGAAAGGCAGTGTTACAGAACAATAGGCCAGATTACTAAGAGAATCATAGAAGTGCTAAACACTTAACCCCAGAAAAATAACTAGAATTAGAAAGGTGTGCACCTAGATGTATAAGTGAGTGAAGGATCAAGGAAGTGACAACACTTAAATCCACAGATTCCCCAGTCACGAGAAAATTTTAGAAATTGGTTGCAAGTTTACCAGTCTAGGAATGAAGTAGAATTGCACTCGATTTCTGAGCACAGCCCAGAGACAAGCAAATGTTTTATGCCCCTCATGGAAGAATTAGTAACGGAACCGGGAAATGCTACCCAGTTACACTTAATTCCGATTACTAGTTAGATTGGTAGAGAAAGGATAACACCATAGGTAGGAAGTGTATGAAAATGTCATGTTATTTTGAAACAGTAATGGTGCAAGGATCCTTTCCCTCATTCTAGATAACCACATCAGCAGCTTACTGATAGTTAGCTGGTGCGGTTCATGTACTGATTAATTGCCAAGCACCGCAAAAGTGGCAAGCACCAAGTAAGTGGTCATACCGTACAAACGGTATGCTAAATCCACAGAAGTGGTAGACGACCTATTATTGGTAGACGACCTATTATTGGCAGTCAAGCTATCATTGGCAAGATGTACCACGAAACATAGCAAGATATACCTGAACAGGCGATTACAATGCCCAATTGACAAAATATAAACTGTTACCAAGGACATGGTCATGTAGACAAAGAACAAGACACAAGTGATCACGTACAAGACAAGCAAAACAAATGCTGAAAAGAAAATCGAAAAAACTTTCCTGAAAAGAAAATGGCTATTGCAAACAAACAGCAAAGTAGGCCTATATTGAACTATAGTGAAATCAGCAAAAGCATTCAAGGCTATACTCAGAATATCACTCAAGGTCATTCAACCTTAAAGCATGAGAGTGTATAAAATTGTGATAAAATTAAACAATATTCAGAAATTATTAAAGCAATGTAAATTTTACATTTCCCCTTAATGGAACACCCGCTTAGTGTGACCCTCCGAAATAAAAATTAAGGAAATTAAACAAGAAATAAAAAAGGAGGTTAGATAACATGTTCCCTCAACCTGTTGTGGCCATAAAAGTGCCCGACGAAAAACTGTGAAAGCTAATGAATAATTGTGAATATTGAAAGTGATAAATTATTATTTTTATGCTGATCAGCCAGTGTTATAATGCATGTGTAAAGTTGTGATTATATGAAATACCAGTCATGTACCTGTCATTTGAATTATTTGAAAATGAATGCATTCATGTGAAATATCTGATTATGTGAAACTGGAAAAGCCCAGTCAGATTATATTGCATTTTATGATTGTCGTCATGAAAAAAAGCGAACTAATGACATGTGATGAAAACTAGAGAGCATTTTATCAGAAACAAAAATATTGTCAAGTTGTAGTCTGAACTATTGAAATGTTACTAAGATTGAATTAGTGAAAAACCAATGACTGTGAACTATGAAATATCAAATTGTTGAATATGGCTGAAAAATGTTGAAAAACTGTAACGCAAATCACACAACTGTGTAAGTATGAGTTTTATACATCTTTGCACACTCAGTCAACTCCCCCCCCCCTCAACCCCCGTTTCGAAATGGGTAATCCAGAAAAAAGTAGATTAGGCATCCACAGAGAAGAAGGCAACAGAACAAAGCTCAGCAACAGCAGAAAAGTTGACCCTTCTCTGCTATCTTTTGGAAAGAAACTTTCCTTCCCCAGAAAAGTGTTCTTTAAGCTAAAGTTAGATTTACAAATGCGCCGATAAAGTCAAGCTCAGGAATGTACAGCCGGGGTCATGCGTAGTGACTTCTGCTTTAACGTAACCTGGAGGAAAATATTGTGCAAAGACTGTTCCCCAGAGGCTAGGCAGTGTATAGCTGACACTAACCATGCAATTCACATATTCTTTAGACAGAGACTAAATTAAACTTACGGTTTGACACGTTGCTACATTAGGAAGCAGCTGTACCACTGAGAGCAACGATGATTGTTAATGGTTTAATGTAGGTTAAGAAGCCCTAAACCACCAATATATCGGTATCGGGATATCGGTATCAGATTGGTACAATATCTGAACAATATACCGTTTAGACTTTATTTATTAAATAATCAAAGCTTATCGTTAAATAATAGTATCGTCCATTCAGCTATTAGTCTAATTAATTAACACGATTCACTCATAAGGAGTAAGTTATAACAAGCACACCTACCCTGAAATGCCAGTTCAGCCTAGTGCACTTTGGCGAGAAGCCAAGCCATGAGTTATCCAGATCCGATTTATAACTCAGTGGTTCCAGACCAGCTCAAACCTACTGACTGTAAATTGCACTACTCTTATGCCCTTGCCTAAAGTAGTTCAGGCCAAAACCCGTACTGCAGAAAAATACTGTACTGTTACTGAATTCTTAGGATTATATAACTTTACTGTAAAGATAGTTGCTTTGGATATTAAAATCCTTCCATAGCCATGGTTTATCTAGCTTCTCATTATTTCTCAGCCTATACAAAGTGTTATGAATTGTGTGTATTTTGAGTTATCCTGACGTATAAATTGGGTTACTAAATAGTAGATCGGTTTACAATGGTGTCAATAAGTGGGATTTAAATTTACTTTTGTGCCACAAAAGAAAAATTTTTTTTCCATCTGTCAAATTGCCGTCAGAGTTCTGAGAAGCCATTTGAAAAGGTAAATTTTTAGCATGTTTTGAAAAAGTTTGAAAGACAAACCCCAAAAAAACTTTCAGCAAAGTTAGGGCTGTTGCACTGTATCTTAAGAGTTAGTTAATAAGTGGTTAAACAAAAAAAAAACAGAATGCCAAGGCTTAGTACCATTGTAGTTAAAAAGGTGGCTAGTAGATCATCAAAAAACAGGTTTTGGTTCAACGCGGACTGCCTGATGATTTTCATGATTCTAGGCACTCCTAAACACCATAAGAGTTTCCCAATCTTCAGATTGAAACAGTGTTGGTAACTCAGTAAAAAATTCGCCTATTGGGTTGCTTCGCTGTTCAGCTTTCCCTGCTCTGTCTCATAGTTCAAAGGTAGAAGCAAATCAGTCAAGGGCATCCTCAAATGGTGCTCAAAATTCAAATGAAACATTGTTATCTCCCAATCAAACTGCCCAGTGTCTTCTGGCCAATAATTATTCTTTTTTGCAAGTGCTTCAAACTAATAGTGATACGTAACTGGCAATTCTGTGAGAATTTGGCAATACACTTTGTCCAACAACAGCTTCCACAGGTCTCAAAGATGGCAGAATGTGGGAAGACATACGTACAGCCAAGAAAGCTATACTGACTTTCTCAGATTCCCCTGACATGGATATTTTCTCATTTCTTGTCATGTGTGACAATTTGTGAAATATAGACTCCACATTAACAGATCAAGATTGGCACGGCAGCAAAATTCATTGCAGCCAATAATCATCTCGAGCAAACAAAAACAAGGTTTGCATTCAAAGAAATGCTCATTGAAAGATTTGGCGGTGGCAGGAAAAGTGTTACAATGGATAAATTTTTTGGACTTCTCTCAAACGTAAGTCATCCTTTGAGGATTTTACCAAATGTTTGGAAAAGTTATGACTGCAGCAATTTGGTTGGTCTGCCCAGAGTACTCAGGGGAAGATAAAAAGAGGAAGTTAATTTCCTATATTCTTACCCCATGCATGGAAGAGGAAATTTTCGAAATGGAACAATAAAATCGTTATATTCGAGGATTTGCAAACAGAGACAGTATGAAACTTTTCTACAGGTTATGCCATCAGGGATATAAGCTCAATTGTAAGCGGTTAAACCTCCTTTATTTCTTGACACGTATAATGAAGCCATAGCTAAGTGAGATATTTTGAAAGGCAGGTTTGAATTGTGTGGTTTAGGATCAGCTGAAGAACAATAAAATGACAGGTAAGGATCTCATGTTTCCGGCAATAAAACAGTAAATTTACACTCGCATTAGGTACAGTCTTGGACTGGTGGAAAGACTTGAGAAAACTCAAATTAAGAACAAAAAGGTTAAAGACTCCATAGAGGAAGCCAGGGTCAATGTGGCAAATTTCCAACAGCAAGAACAGCAACAGCCAGCACCAAGTTATTGCATTAAATTTCTAGGAAGAGGCCATATGCGTAACGAATGTTTCACTAAACCAGAAAATGTCGAGAAGATGCGTGCTAAAAATGCTGCCAGATACAACATCACTGAGACTCGACAAAATGACAACAGTACCCCCAAATCGAGGATATTCTTACCCCATGCATGGAAGAGGAAATTTTCAAAATGGAAAATGCAATCGTTATATTCCAGATTTGCAAACAGAGACAGTATGCAATTTAATTGTAGCAAGCAGATGAATGACAACTTACAAGCTTCAGGATATGGTCGAGGAAACTTTAAACAAAATCAAAATCAAGAGCCAGTTCACAGACGATTGAATTTTCTACAATATGCCATAGATACTGTGCAAGATAATCAGCAATAAAATAATTGTGCTACACAGCCAAAAAACTAGAAGCTTTCCTAGAACATAATAGCGATTCTGGGCTACCTCAAGTGAACAAAAGTGCTACTACATATAGTTCATTTTCTAAACTCTCTCCTACTGACAATCCTAACCCAAACATTGCACAGTAACATTATGACTGTTCTGTAATGGACACTCAGAGTTTGTTGCTTCACACGTGTTTTTTCAAACTAATGAAGCTGCACACATTTTCAAACATTATATTCATCTATTGATTGGAAGCAACAACAACTAACTTGGGATGACAGAACTGTGTTATTCCCTAGACTAATGGCATATTTTGGCAAAATTCTATCACAGTATGTCACAACCAGTGCATCTGTTACTTCCACAACAAATTCAGCGCTCCAAGATATTTTGTGGAAAGCAAATGAACAATATAACTCACGCTGTGATTCGATAGTGCTTACCCTTTTTGAAGATAGATTAGATGGAACAAACTTCCACACAGAATTGCATCTTATTGATACAAACAAACAACTTGCTTTAGCTTTATTAGGTCAACAATGTCAGAACGTATTTAAACATGTTATAGAGACATTTTGTAAAGATGCTTTGGGTGCTACGATCAAACTTCCTGCAGAAATACACAGCGAATGGATGATACATGTGCCGACCCAAAACAAGGTCGACGAACTAACGTCGACGAACTAACTAATGAACCAACTAACGTCTTGTAATGTGGGCGAGTATGCCATTTCTCAAGGACAAGCCAAGAACGCGATTAGTTGCTCCATTGAAGAAACCAACAGGCAAGAAACAATAGTAGTGGGCAACTAGCAAGCTCGCAGTACCATCGAGCAGTGGAGAATCAAACCATTTCAAGTAACTGCATCACCAAGCACAACTTCCTAGACCAAGTAGAAAATGAGGAAGCTATAAAAATTAGTTTTATCAGTGGCTCAACTTATCCACAATACTCTATGCCACGTTTAATCTTTAATGTGGGTATACTGTGTCTTGCTGGTTTATTATACACAGGATCAGCAGCTAGTCAAGCCTAAAAATCAACAGGGGATGCAACGTTACATGACATAAATTTAAAATGTCATTCCTCTCAGCTCTTGTCGCTTACAGAAATTGTTCAAGTAGGCCAACAGAAGATGCTAACCTCACGCAAAATTACTAGTCATTAATAAATGTGGATTTGCGAGAACAAGAGTTAAAAGTGGCCTTAGATAGAACATTTGAAAAAACGCAACATCTTTTTGGCTATGATTTTGTTTAAAATCAAAGACTAGCAGTTTCCCTAAATTATTCAGATCATATTTTACCAATTGGAGGCATACAATTCCAGTTGTTATCCACTCCTGCAACAGCATGGAAAACTTATAACAAAAATAAAGAAATAAGAAATAAAGAAGCATATAATCCAAAACGGGTATATTGAGTAGTGTTTAGATATGAATCCGATGACAAAGCGATGACAAGTAACCCAAATCAAGCCCCAAATAAAAATTATGTAAATATTCCCATAACTCTTCTAAAAGATGAAGTTATTTCTAACAACACCGAAAATCTAGTAATAGCAGTCCTCCATGCTCCATTTCCCGAAATTCAGTCAGGTGCTTTTATGCCATGTATTTTCTTGGCTAGAGGACTGGATAATACAGCCTTAACACTGGTGTATTAAGGCAATATTAGTTAACAGGCATTATTCAGTTATAATTACAAATATTTTGGAATCGGATATCCGTTTGTTAGCAAACATGCTTCTAGGTTCCTATAGACTGCCGAAAGAGAAATGGAGCCACTCGAAACGGAAAGCAAAAGTAATGCAACAACTGTCCCCGAAACTAAAGTAGGGTCAGCTGAGATATCACTACAACCATCCACGTCTCTAGGCTGCACTCAAGACCAACAGAGACACAAGATCGAGGATGCTCAGCGGATTCCAGAACACCTTAAATCCACAGCAGATCGTGAAGAGGAATGGAACAAACTAAACATAGATTTGAATTTCCTGACTTAACCGAAGAACAGCGGACAGAGTTCCTTGAAATGCTTAAAACGAACCAAGATACATTAGGAAAGCAGCAGTTTGATCTTGGTTATTATCCATACCATGAAGTTACAACAAATACGGGATATGCAGAACCAGTTCGCTCCAAGATGAACCGTATTCCGTTCCACCAAGGAAACTCCTTGTTGACTACTTGCACAAGATGCTCAAAATTGGAATAATATGACCGAGCATATCTGCATGGAGCTCTCCCTGATTATTGATAAAAAAAAGATCAGGAGGTTGGAGAGTGGTAGTAGATCTACAAGGCTTAACCAGCGTTATGGAAAATTGCTCTATTCCATTGCCTACTGATAAATGTGTCACGTCCTTTACCTTGGGAATAATAATCCTCACTTTCCTTACTATCTTTCTGGCAAACCTATCACTCCTGTTACTAATCATCCTGACCTTGGGATCCTTATTAATAACGCTCTAAATTTAATCTTCACACTGAAAATGTCATCTCCAAAGTCTTTCGTAGAGCCCATTTTGTACTGAAGCGTTTCTAAAATCTTACACCCTCCCTGTTTGCTATTTTATATAAAACCTTTCTCCTCCCAGTCTTTGGTTACTGCTCCCAAATTTGTCGTCCCCACAATCTTTACTCAGTTAATTGTCTTGAAAACTGCCAACGTCGCCTTGCCAAATGGTGTCACACTATTCGTTCCTTACCTTATTCTGATCGCCTACGTAGACTTGGGCTTTCCTCCATTCATGATTGTTTTCGTTGTGGCAACATGATACTTGTCTACCAACTTATTCACACTCTTCTTGATGTAGACCCTGTTCTTTCTCTCATTCCAAATGTTAACTTCACTCGTGGCAATCTGTTGTTTGCGCTCCTTCACTCAACACTTTCAAATCACGCTATGACGCTCAGGTTGCCTAACTTCTTTGGTTTTTTTTTTTTGGGGGGGGGGACTTCATGCACCGTCAGTCTCTATTTCTATTTCTACTGTTTCCAAAACTATGGCTCATTGGGAGGTGCAAAGATTTTATCACGCCTGGATTTCAAATTTTGATTTTACCTACTTAAGCTAGAATAATAGTTGTGCCTAAATGTGCATCTCAAACTCATTCACGTTTGCTAGAATTTTCTTGGATTTCTATGGTACTTAAAGGGAGTCTTGCACATTTCCAATTTGTAGCGCAACACATTTTTACGGAGATTTTAGGAGTATACAGCTTTGTATATTTGGACGACGTATTATTGGCCTGTCCAGATTTTAGAATAGAGATCAGTCATGTGGATAAAGCTCTCCGACTAGTGGCGGACGCTGGTATGACATTAGCATCCGAAAAATGTGTATTTGGAGGGAAATCATGAAAGTTTTGTATTTTATCGTCAGTGAAGATGTTGTACGTCCAGTTGAAGACAAGACTAAAGCTAAGTCACTGCATCCAAAACCAAAACTCCAAAACAAGTGTGTCAGTTTTAAGGTAAAGCTAATTATTATCGATGATGTATTCCTGGTTTCGCTGCTACATCAGTGCCACTAACTAAGCTCATGAGGAAGAATGCTAAGTTCATATGGGATACCGAAGCAGACGAGTGCTTTAGGGAGCTAAGATCGGCTCTTGTGAATGCAACAACCCTAAAACACCCAGATTTTGCTGAAACCTTCCAACTGGAAACAGAAACAAGCAATATTACGGTTGGCTGTTGCCTTTCTCAGTACCATGGTAAAATAAATTACCCATCAGCTTTCGCATCACATCTGCTTACCCATGCGGAACAAAAAGAAACAACAACTGAGAATGAAATCCTTGCAGTTTTACATGGTACTCAGGTGTTCTGCATATTTACTTGGCAAAACCTTCGAACTGATAACGGACCACCTTGCAGTTTGTTACCTGTACTGTGCTTCGTCGTTAACCCCAAAGATGGAACGTATTTTAATACAATTGAGTGAATTTGACTTTAATGTGACACATAAACCCGGAAAATGAATGGCTGTTTCTGATGTACTCTCTCCTATTCAGCTCCCTGTTTGCATTATAGGCAGTCAATACCATGCCTGGTTGAGAGCACATCTAGTGACTGAACAGGAAAATGATGAATATTTTGGGTATATTTTGTGCAACCTTAAAGATCACTGCTGAGCAGACCTAATTGATTGAGTCTATTGCAGAAACATATTTTTCAAAGCTTATGATCATATTCTGTACAGATTACAAAAGTCGTTTAGCAAAACCAGATAACGGTAGATTTGAAAATATTCCGCAAATGTGCATGCTAAAATTGCTAATAACTTATTACATTCACGATTTTCATTCCACACCTGCAGCTGGCCATAATGCTATGCAACGTACATTAGAATTCAGTCAGCTTTATTGCTACTAGCTTAAGATGGCTAGAGATGTTGAAAATTAGGTATGTCATCTTAACCAACAATATAACTTGCCTAATTAACCTTATAAAGCGTTACTTATATTAACGCTTTGTAAGGTTTATTAGGCCTTATGTATTGTTGGTAAAGAGTACATGTTTTTAGGTCTGTTCAGCACTGATCGTTAAGGTTACGCAGCCTACCCAAAAGCAGGTTTTTCATGGACTATTGATTTATTAGGCCCCATGAATAAATCAACAAAAATAACGTTTGAATTTTTACTTTTGTTGATAATTATAGCAGGTTTGTTATAGTTACAATAAATCAGCTGATACTGTGGCAGATAAATTGTTCTCGAAACTGATTACACATTTCGGTAATCCATGGGAAATTTGCTCGGTAAAATCAGAGATACTGAATTTACTGCTAAGATTACTGCCAGATTATCCGACTTATTTCACATTAAACAAATAAATTTTACTACAAATAATGTGAGCAAGGTTGAAGGTAGGATTGAAATTGTAAACAAGACTATTGAAACAATTTTACTTAAAATTACGTCGCATTGTCCAGACGATTGGTGCCGATGACTGAAACTTACTTGTATGGCAATAAACTGTGTACTGCATTACAGTGCCTTGGTTTCACCTTTTTATTTGCATCATGGTATGTGATTTCATAGCCCGAATGGACTTCTATTTGAACAAGCCAAAAATTGCTATGATTCTGAAGATTGTGTTTTGCATTTAAAGATATAATTGCAGACAAGTTTTGGGGTGGTCAGGGAAAACAATTGGAAGGCTGTTAAGTGTCAGTAGAATTTTTACAATAAAACTGCTATGCCATACACATTTTTGGTGGATGTTTACATTTTCATGAAAAACTGGAATTGATTAGGCAAATACTGCTAAAATTGCAAAAAATGTTGGACAGGTCCGTACCGAGTAATGAAATTTATTAACGACATAATCATGCGAGTCATTTATGTGTTTAAAGCCAGAAAATATTTTGTGAATTCGTATAAATTATGCCAGATCGTGGTTCCTAAGACAAAATAACCTTTCAATCCCTTTCAATCCACCTACAGAGCTTGATATGGCTGAATATTTTAATGGTTCTCTTTCCGAAGCCGAAATAAAATTGCAGGAACATATACAAGCACATTTAGTAGATCCAGTTGATCACGCGAATCAGTTAGACGTGCCTGATTTTGCTTCCCCAAACATGGCAGCAAAGCCTAAGCCTGCCGAGAAATTCTCGAGCGGCAGTCGGATTACCGAAGCATGATCATCTACTACTCTGCAAAATATTGCAAAAGATAAGGAATTTCGAGCTAAACTGCATTACAATATTAAGACAACCACACTGGCATAATACCCGATCGAGTAAATCTACTCCGTTAATGAGGCTTAAATGCCAAGTTGTAGAGGCAAACAGAGACAGCGACAACTACCAGTAGGTTTCCGTGAGTTTTGCCAAAGAACAAGAATGAATGTGTACTGTGAAAGTTTCAGTCGTAAAGGAAATGCCAAACATTAAGAGCATCATCCAAGTCAGCAATATCAGGTTTAACTTACACATTAAAAACAAAACAATCAAATAAGAAAAAACTCTCACTAATCTACCAAATGATAAATATGGCACATGCTTTAGTGTTTCTCAAAATGAAAACTATATGCACGAATTCTGGGCTAGTTTGAAATGAAAACAAATGGGTTGTTTAATAGTAATTTTGAAACAAATATTTCATACATCTTTGCTGGAATTATTTTTTCCGGCAAACACTATGGAGTAGGGAAATAAACTATACAACATTGACACAAATGGGGTTCATTGATCCCGGCTGAGAAACGAAATATAAATACAAAAGCTAATACTCATTGACAGGTGTTGCTCCCTGTCATCAAAAGAAACAACCACGTTATATTACCAATTATTCCACGAGCAGTAGGAAATCGAGAAAATAATTAATTAAGGCAAGATAATAACAAAAAAAGACCTGAAAAGGCGGTAAACAAGCAAGACAGAAGTTTTGTCAATGTATGTAATAGTTTCATGCAAAATGGCTTATGGTGAAAATTGACAGAGGTAACGATGGGCATTTTAGCTGAGTAGGTTGTCCAAACGGAACCACGGCAGATGCTGGAGGGCCTTTGTTGGAAAATTGCCAGAGTGTGATATTTAACGCCATGCAAAATTACAAGGAAAATATAGGCAAATGGTACATGAGAATATAAAAGGCAATGTAGACTAGTAATTCTACTACAGTAAGTCAGTCGGGAGACGTGCAGTTGCTAAAATATAAGAGTTAAAAACATTCCCCTTAGTTACAGTTGAAAAAACTCTTGTGCGCCTAATGAACATCCTGACATGGTGTGGCTAATGTAAACGCAAAGTATGCTATAAAAATCGTTGCCACAGTTAAGGACACGTAATCATACGAAGAGGCAAAAACATATTAGTTTCCTTAGGAAGTCCTTCAAATGAAGAGCAGCCATTGCCGGACCTGTACTGGGAACAGTTCATTAGGCTACGAGTCAGGACAGTTCAGGTGTAAATTCAAGAAAAAAATCTTATTTTTTCACAACAGAACAATATTTGAAGACGTTGCCGTGATGAAAAAAATATGGTTGGGATATCACAGTTATAGTCCAAGTCTTTCTTATCTATTTACTTTAGCCATTTTGCAAGGGTGGATTACGATCACTATTCAGGTTGTTGGCCCCTGGGGGCACACTCTCGAAGTTCCCGCTTCCTCATTGTCATTTGGGAACAAAGGTGGTTCTGGAAAATAGAAACAGAAAGAGGACTTTAATTATGCCCCAAGAGGTGTTTACAATGCCAAATAAACTTGTACCGTCTAAATGACGGTTAATTATATATTTCCAAAGTGGATTAATAGGCACAAATGCCTTATATTGTAGTGACTAAATGTCCAGGAGACTAAATGCAACCCTGCAAAGCAGGCCATTCATTGTTAAACACATTAAAATGCTTTGTGTTATTTTCAGTCAGGCTGTGATTGCACGGTGGTTACTCCCTACTGAAACAAAAAAAATAATGCACACTAATTACGAAACAAAATATAAATATATGAGATAGGAACAAACTTTAGCATAGATTACAGACAAGTTGATAATTTTGGTGCTTTGAAATATGCAATGCCATATGATCTGCGGGTCCGTGTCTAATCACATTATTTTACAAGTTCTAGGAGTTATACATGAGGGAAGCAAGCAAGGCAGTCAATTCCCTTTCCCTTAAATTTTTCTTTCCTCCTCAGCTACCTCAAAATTATCGCCACGTAATAAAGGCTCTAATATACATTTTGCTTATGACATACTCATCAAGTTAGGGTCCCTGGAGACACCTCTGTTACGGTAGAAGCAACTCCAGGGATGGTGCCATGCTCCACTAATGCAGAATGTTGGGCTACCAACACAGACAATGCATACTGCAGATACTCGGTTCGGCCGAGATTTTGAGGAAATCCTCCGATATTAGGGGAAGACAAAGCGATGATTTCTGGACTGTTTGAGATGGCCGAAAAAATTTAGACGGTTGACATACGGATGTTTCTTCTGGATCATAGTCCAACTCATTCAGGTTGCAATCTTGGGGCTCATGTATACCACAGATATGAGAAACAGCTGGTGGTGGTGATGGAGAGGTGAGGGTGTTTGGTGAGAAAATACTTAGTGCATCAGAAGATTCAATAGAATCTTCAATGTTGTAGATGAAACTTGCACCATGGATGGTGTAGAAGGCCCGGAGAGGATGAGGTTGCTCGAAGACACCGACGGCAAACAGACAATGTGGAGAGTGGAAGGTGGAGTAAACACGTTCCTCATCAAGCTTAAAAATTTTCTAAGGGAGGGGGTGTTTATTTTCACAGTTTTTTGAACTTTGAAAATAAATCTAGAAAGGAAAGGCACTATTGACGAATATGTGTTCTGCACAATCACCTGTTAGAGTCTGGCAAGCTACGGATCACGACCTCTGCTCTAATCCAAGGGGTTAAAATGTCAAGAGATTTTTTTTGCTTCCTCTAATTCGTCAAAAACTTTCGACAGACGCTTAATAGACCCCTCCTACGATTCCTGCCCTACCTCAGATAACCAATACACTGACAATTTGCAATACCTCTCTAAGGAGTATTGTCTCCTTCGTGACCTTGGAAACACGTGAACAAACCAGCACCTAATAAACTGATTAAGATGGTAGTTTAAGATGAGAGGGGTTAAGAAGAGTAAAGAAAAAGGAAATGGGAAAAACTAGACTCAACAGTTGTCTAGAGCAAGGCTTGTTATAACTTCATAGAGATCAATATTGATAGAACCATAGTACAGATAATACACGAAAAAAAAACAAAGTTTGTTGCTTGAATTTTACTGGTTAGCATCACCTACATTGCAAGTGGCACTCTTCAAGAGGACTAGGGTCATAAAGCTATGCTGGGGAGGATAAAATTGTCTGAGAATTAGATTGATTATATAAACGTTTCAGTAAATTTTACTCAGTTTCCACCCCCCTCCCCCAAGTGTTTCTGTTTACACCTCAATAGTGTAGTCAGCATATCGGACAGAAAACAAGAGAAAAATGAGGAATTAAAAAAGTCCTCTCATTTTTTTTTCACACCAACTTCGTTACAGCATTAAAACTTATTAAAAGCTTATTGAGGAATGCCGATGTGGGAAATATAAAACTTAAAACTTATTAAAAGCTAATGAGCACATTGAAGGTCAAACAGTTCATTAGAAATGACAAAGAAGATAATCAGGAAAGGGTAGACACTGAACTTAAACCTACATAACATAGAATACATTTTTTTTCTCCAACTTACCTTCGGAATTTATTTCCTGTGAGGTATTGTCCGTATCACTCTGAGAGGATATACTGCAGCTGGGGTTCTCTTCCAGGTATTATGCCACAGTTTCTGTAGCATTCTGCACAAGTGAGGAACTGGGCATGGAACAGGAAAGGTCAACATGAACTCGTAATCGAGGAATGCCGATGTGGGAAATGTCGTCTATGTCCACAGAGCTTGGAAATACTGTATGTATTTGAGATGTTGCCAAATGCAGGCTGTGGCTGTTAACGAATTTTGTAGTATAAGCTCATGTATACTATGTACAGAAGTCCTCCCCTATCTCTGAGAACGGAAGAAAGGAGGTATAGCGTAAATGAACACATTCAAACCCAGTGGCAGGTGCACAAAAATAATAGTAATTTTTGTACTGCACTATGCGCACGTTTTCATCTTCCAAGCTGGGGTTTCTGCTTGCCAGATAATTTGATCCCAACTCCCGCAGCATTAGTTGCAAATAGATTTCGGAATACATATGACTGCATTCGTTCACTAGGTGCCGCGAGACTTGGTGGGTGGTAACCAAGCAAAGTATGGTTACAATTCGATGTGTCATCTCGCACCTTGCAATCAAAAAAGTGGTATATTAGGGTAATGTACACCCGGTACTTGCACATAATAATGATCTCTAATACAATGGCAGGGGTGCACTGATGCTCTGGAGCATTACGACGGTTGAATTCTATACTCACACCAGACATAGCAGTGATCTGGGCTTGACGAGAATCTATGTTGGTGTGATGCATTACTACGTCTCGAAATTCGACAACAATGAGGGTTCGCCTTTAAAATTTATTTTATGCTATACTGACCAATCCTAAGAGTCGGGTTTGTACGATAAAATCAGTATGACACACCTGCATGATGAAACTACACAATTTCATTCATTCAAGACATCAGGAAAAAATATTATTTATACAATTGTATTATGTTGTGCCATTTCTTGTTGAATGGCTACTCTACAGGAACCAAGCTTATAAAATATTTTCTGCCTTTTTAAAAGGATGGGTTGTGTAAATCAATCCCTTATAAAGTTTTTCCCCCTCTAATTAAACGGACACTACCCAAGTAAAACGTTTTTCCGACCATGTTGTAAAATGCTAACTCTGATTTGCAGCTTGAGGATTTGAAGCAGCTTGTTAATGTCATCAGTCAGTTATTTTCTCTCGATCTTTTGCCCAGACAAAACTCCCCAGCATCTGGAGTCAGGAACTCATTATCCCTGTCTTAAAAAAGGATTCCCCATCGCACCCACGAAACTATAGGCCCATTGCCCTCATCTGTGTTGTGTGTAAGGTCATGGAATCTATTATCCGGGATGTGATCCTTAAATATTTAAATGACCTCTTTATTATCGGAACCATTTGGTTTTCTCCCCAATAGATCGGCTACTCACCAGTTGTTGGCAGTCCTGGAAGGGTGGACAAGTGCACTGGATATCGGGATCCCCTCGGATGTTATTTACTTTGACTTTAAAAAGGCTTTCGAGTCTGTTATTCATAGAAAGCTCATTCTGAAGGTCAGCAACTGTGGCATGGGAGGAAACCTTAAGGGTTGGCTTTCAGCTTTCCTTGAAGCCCGTACCCAATGCATGTCAATTGAGGGCACCTACTCTTCCAGGGTTCATGTCCCATGCGGGTACCGCAGGGCTCAGTCCTCGGACCACTGTTGTTTGTTATTTACAATAATGACCTCAGGGTAGGTAATAACTGCACGTTAGGTTTTAAGTTTGCAGATAATTTGAAGATTGGGGCTTAAACCTGTCTTCAGGGCCACCTTCTGAATTGGAGATGCAGGTCCAAGCCGTTGAGGAATGGTCTAGATACTGGCAGCTGCCTATTTCTGTACCAAAGTGTTTTACTTTCCATGTTGGGAACCAAAACCATGAATCCGAGTATTTTCTCAAACATGAGCCTTTGCCCTCCTCCGTCGAGGTCAGGGACTTGGAGGGTTGGTTCAATGGAAACCTGAAGCCCTCCCTCACTGTCAAAAGATGTCTTCCGCAGCTTTCCAACGTTCAGCGATCGTATGTTGGTGCTTCACTTCGGGCAGTATAGCAAATGGAGTTTGGACGTTCAAGGTTTTTGTACGCCCCTTCCTTGAATATACCTGAGTAGAGGTAAAATACGATTTTTCTACCCTTGGCCACACGCACAAGATAGCTGCCATCAAGTAAACCGTGTTTTGGGGGATGAAGGAGTGACGGGACGAAAAAAACGCATGATGTCGACTTTATTCAGAATTTTATCTTCTTTCATTTCGTTCTCTACAACGTTTGCCGTGGGAACGACCGTTTACGCTCCACGTAGACTACGCGGTAGGGTACTTATGAAAAAAATGTAATTGTGAAAAAGTTTGGGGGCCCAATCTCCGTTAACGAACTGTACGTGGTCGTATTTATAGCTTACTTGTGTTTATTTTAATAGCTTACGTGCGCGTGCTAGCATGCTCGCAACGGAGATAATTGATTTTCTTATGTCTGAGAACTACATGCGCTGGCTGCCTGCCAACGGAATAATGTAGTGCTAGATAAACGTTTAACCAAAGTAGGTCTTGCGATTGATAATAATATTAATATTTGTTGTGATAGCAACGGGTCTGGCAAGGACTGGGGAGTCACTGACAGTAAGCCGCAATTACATGTAAATACAGAGTGCAAATAAACGGCCAAGGAATGGATGATGGTCAGAGGTTTTGGGACACGAATGCCTTACCACCAAGGTTAGACCTGTTAGGGACTCAAAGGCCCCTGATGGCATCGCCAAATGTGCAGGACAGGAAAGGGTGTGGAAAATGTTAAAAGGCCCAAAATGATGCTGTAAAATCAAAAAGTAATAACAGTGCTAAAAATTTTAAAGTATGCTGCGGTGAATACTAAAAACTAAAGCACCCAAATAGTGGGATTTGTCATCGCTTAAAAAAAAAATAATTAAAAAAAAATATATATATATATATTTAAATAAATCAAAGGCCAACCTGATAAAACAGGGTAGTTGGACTACCGCAAGCAGCTACATGCCATTACAAATTTTTAAAAATGGTATATTTTAAGAAGACGAATTTGTTTGGGACCACAACACAGTTCTCAAAGGGAAAAGGTGCAAAAAGCTCTTTAGAAAATAAGGGTTACTGGTTCGTCAACTCTGCCCTACTCCTACACTACGTAAAGAAGAGTTCAATTTACGTTAGAAGGGCGATTTTGTATAGCAGCGATCCAAACATAGAACTTGTGCTTATCTGTAGGATTCAGAATATCCTAACCATATCAGAATATCTACCATTTTCTTTCTTTCTTTTTTCTCTATAATAAATAAACAAAATCATGTTGGATTTTAGGAGTAATCTTAGCACCTCCTCGTCACCATATCCTAACAACGAGTTACGTGTCAAAAGACTTAAAACTCCTTAGTCCAGAAAATGCCTCGTTTCTAGAGATTCTTTTACATGCGAAAAAAAGTCGGGGTAAATAAAATTACATACTTGGAGGTTCGGGGGGGGGGAGATGAGGCTTAATGGCGCGTCGACAGCTTGGTCATTAGCGCCAACCTCAGTCACAGTGCAGTGGTCCGGGTTGCCACTGCACCACACATTACAGAGATATTATTCAAACCCCTAATCTAAACCTTGTCATACATCTGTACCTCCTGCAAAAATTGAAAAACACCGGACAGGAGGACAGACTTATCGCCCAATTGACGTACAATGTCATGCGGAAGATGGAAACGACGACGAAAACCATCAAGATGGCAACAATCAACAAGGAAGTGCCGGACCGTAAGTGGCCGCCGACACCAATAACATTCAGGAGGGTCAACCCCCCCGCAAAAGGAAACAGTGAGTCAGTCGAGTGTGACCAATGCGCAAACGCGCCAACACCACCTCCTCACGGCGACTGCGGCGACACGCCAAGTGCCATTCCTCAACAGTGCCTTTAATAGCTCGTAATTTATTGCCGTCCTGTCCATCCCACGAGGCTTGCCAAAAAGCGTGTAACCTCAGACGCAGAGTTGAAAAAGCGTCCGAGGGAACAAGGCTGAGATCCCTTCCGAGAGGGCCAGAAAGGGCCCAATTTGCTGCAGAATCCGCTTGCTCATTTCCACCTATCCCAACATGGCCCGGGATCCAGCAGAAAGCACGGTTTTCCGCTGGCCAGGCAAGCGGGAAAGCAAAGCTTGGACACGTTGTGTCAAGGGGTTCCGAGGATTGTAAGTCGCCAAGGACTCCAGGGCACTCGTGGAATCGCTAAAAATAATGAAATGCGTGCCCTGAAGGCCAAGGATCCATTCCACCGCCAAACCGAGAGCCAAAAGCTCCGCAGAAAACACAGAATAGCCTGATGGAAGGCGATGGGCAACCATCACTCCCTTACAAACACAAGCACAAGCCACGCCAGCGTCTGACTTCGACCCATCAGTAGACAGCCGCTGATAACCGGCGTACTGAGAACACAGCCGCCGGAACTCCTGCAAGTACCTTGCTGGCAGAGTGGAACCCTTCGGGAGGGACGCCAGAGCGAAAATGAAAATGCCACTTGGGACAAGCCAAGGGGCCACTGGCATCCCCCCAAGCCTCAAGACGCTGGGCATTTCAAAGGCTATCTCCTGACAGGACTGCTGGAGCCTATCGCGGAAATCACCCTTACCCACCCTGCGTCTACCGACTCGCAAGTCTGGCCCAAAAACCATGGACCAAGCAGGACTGGATTCCACAGCACGTAAACGCACAGCATACTGAATGGCCAGCTTCCACCGACGAATGGCCAAAGGTGGCTCCGAGGCCTCAGCATAGAGGCTGACCACTGGAGAAGTTCGAAATGCCTCAGTCGCCACACGCAGGCCACTGTGATGCACAGTGTCCAACATCTGGAGAGTCTAGTCACTAGCCGAACCATACACCATGCACGCATAATCAAGTTTGCTCCGGACAAGGGCTCTGTAGAGGCGCAAC
The DNA here is from genome assembly GCA_023313725.1 of Lithobius niger. Taxonomy (NCBI): domain Eukaryota; kingdom Metazoa; phylum Arthropoda; class Chilopoda; order Lithobiomorpha; family Lithobiidae; genus Lithobius; species Lithobius niger. The sequence goes on from JAHWFP010249290.1 coordinate 40,026, forward strand.
ATGGCAGTGCGATCGGCACCCCATGAAGTGCCCGACAGAATCCGCAAGATGTTAAGTGCCCGCAAAGACTTGTCTTTAAGTTGGCGCAAGTGTGAAAGCCAAGATAACCTGGAATCGAACACCAGACCCAGGAAACGTGCCTGTGGGACAACAGGAATCTGCGCCTGCCCCAAATACAGGCAAGGATCTGGGTGCAGTGTTCGTTGGCGGCAAAAGTGAATGCACACAGTCTTGTCCGGAGAAAACCGGAAACCATTACTGACCGCCCAGTCTGGACTTTGTTAATCGCCAGCTGTAGCTGCCGCTCGCAGGTCTGCATGCGAGCTGCCCGAAAGCGCAGGCCGAAGTCATCGACAAACAATGACTGGGGAACAGCAGCTTGCTGAGCAATGGGGTTGATCCCAATAGCAAACAAGATGACACTAAGAATACCCCCTTGAGGCACACCATTCTCCAAGACAAACGGGCGGGAAAGAGTCGCCCCGACACGAACACGAAAAGAACGGCCGGAGAGGTAAGCGGAAAGCAACAGTGGCATCTGTCCCCTCAAGCCACAGTTATAGAGATTACGGAGAATCCCATAACGCCAGGTCGTATCATAAGCCTTCTCCAAGTCAAAGAAAACCTAAACCAGATGTTGACGCAGGCGAAAAGCCTCCCTCACATCCGATTCAAGGGCAACCAGATGATCAATGGTTGACCGAAAACGTCGAAAGCCACACTGGGACGCAGATAAGAATCCGCGTGATTCCAGCACCCAGACCAACCTCTCACTGACCATCCGTTCCATAAGTTTACAGACACAGCTAGTCAGAGCGATTGGGCGATAACTGGAAGAAGCAGTAGGGTCTTTGCCCGGTTTCACAATCGGGATGACCACTGCTGTCCTCCACGCTGCCGGACCAGAGCCTTCTGCCCACACATGGTTGAACATCTCCAGCAAGAACTGCTGGGAGGCAAGAGGCAGATGTTTCAACAGCTCATAGTGAACATCATCAGGCCCTGGGGCGGAGTCATGCGACTTGGACAAAGCTGAAACAAATTCCTGCCTGGTGAACGGTAAATTGTACTCCTCTAGCCCGTCGGAGCGAAAGTCTAGAGAGTGAGCCTCTTCTCTACGCTTTATTCTGAGGAAACCAGGATCATAATGGTTATCACTCGAGATCCGCGCAAACGCAGACGCAAGACAGTCGGCGATATCCGGCACAGAAGAGATCACGGAATTCGCCACCTTCAGCTGTGAAACCAGGGAAGACACGTTCCTCCCCGAGATCTGGAGGTTCGGCTGTCATGGAGCTTCGTGCCTATGTATGACAAGACATCGAGAGTAAACTAGTAGCCATGTAGACGAAATTGGCTCAGTATTGAACCCTACCAAACTGGACAGAAGCTGGTGCTCAACAAAAGATGAGTCCAAAAGCAAACGTAAATATATAGGTTTGCAGCACGTTCGTTCAAATCTGCACAAAACGAACAATTAACCTGTGTACATCGTAATGCAAACATCAAACATGAATAAAAGCTCAGTTATATGTTTAGCGTATGTATTTTTGATGTTTGTATAATGTTCCTCGAGGTTCCTTTAAATCCACGTGAAACGAACAATTAACGCACAATTAACATGTGTACAACGTAATGGAAAAACGACGATGCGTGAATAAAATGTACGTAGGTTTAGCTTACGTATTTTGGACATTGCCACCCAAATACGATTTGACCACCCTCGGACACACACACACAAGATGGCCACCATCAAGTAAACCGTGTTTTTGGGGCTGAAGGAGTGACGGGACGAAAAAAACGCTTGAGGTTGACTTTATTCAGAATTTTATCTTCCTTCATTTAGTTTTCTATGGCTTTTGCCATGGGAGCGACCGTTTACGCTCCACATAGACTACACCGTAGGGTACTTAGGAAAAAAATGTAATTGTGAAAAGTGTGGGGGCCCAATCTCCGTTAACGAACTGTACGTGGTCGTATTTATTGCTTACTTGTGCGTATTTTAATAGCTTACGTGCGCGTGCTAGCATGCTCGCAACGGAGATAATTGATTTTCTGATGTCTGGGAACTACATGCGCTGGCTGCCTGCCAACGGAATAATGACGTGTTATATCATTCTAGAATATTCCAACTGACCAGACAAATTATAAATTACGTTCTTTCCTACACAGACAGCTAAAGATGGAGGTACGTGGTTTATGCTAGTGATAAGAGTTATTTATGCAATTTAAAGGTAAAATGGTATAATTTTTAAATTAACCTGTTGGTGTTAGTGATTTAAAGTGGACTGCTATAAAACAACATCATGCGCTTGAATAAAGTAAAATAGAGAAATAATCCATGTCTGTAGGTTGTCACATTGATCCACTGGCTAGTTGAAATATCGATCTTTTTCTCCCAGTGGTTAGCACCCCACTAACTCAAACATGGTTAGCACACCACAAAATCAAACCTAGAAATTGAATTATTTATTTATTTATTTTTTATATATAATAAAGTACAAATCATGTCTGTTGACAAATTTGGTCGAGTTTTGAAGAGGTCCAGAGTCTGAAGGGTCACGGACGCAATTAAAAGGGAAAGGGAGTTGGATTTAATTTGATGCCCGAAGACAATTACAACTTGCTAGATAACCGTTTAACCAAAGTAGGTCTTGCGATTGAGCCTTCGGATGCAGTCAATCTTTCACAAATTGTCGTGCTGGAAACGGAGGTTCGCAAACTTAAAGCCGAATTACCCTCTGCTATTACTTGACTCAGTAACGACTTGGTTAATGCAGTTTCCAATATAGAAAAAAATACTTTGTCCCTGAACCAGACTGATGGAAATTTCTATGGGAACAAGCGTCAGATTAAAGATATTTGTTTTCCGAGACACGCCAGCGATGCAGCAACGAAAGTGTATGTAGACAGAAATTGTCTCTTACAAGACGAACAAAAAATGTTCTTCAATGCTTTAAACAAGCCCATTAGAAATTTGGGCGAGCCGACCTTGCCAAACTGATGCTGCAACTACGAAATACGTACACGAAAATGCTTTCACATTATAAGCTTCCATGCAAAAAGCCCTTTAGAAAATAACGGTTACTGGTTTGTCAAACCCTCTGGCCCTCTCCTACACTACGTAAACACGAGTTCAATTTACGTTTGAAGGGCGATGTTGTATAACAGCTATCCAAGCATTGCGCTTGTCGTTAGCTGTAGGATTCAGAATATCCTAACCGTATCAGAATATCTACCATTTTCTTTCTTTCTTTTTTTTCTATAATAATTATACAAAATCATGATGGATTTTAAGATTAATCTGAGCCCCTCCTCGTCACTATCTCCTAACAACGAGTTACGAGTCAAAAGACTTAAACTCCTTAGTCTAGAAAATGCCTCGTTTCTAAAGATTCTTTAAATGCGAAAAACAAGTCGGAGTAAATAAAGCTACATACTCGCAGGTTCGGCTGTCATGGAGCTTGTGCCTACGTATTATAAGACGCCGAGAGTAAACTAGTAGCCGTGTAGACGAAATCGGCTCAGCTTTGTACCCTACCAAATGGGACAGAAACTGGTGCTCAACAAAAGATGAGACCAAAAGGAAACGTAAATATATAGGTTTGCAGCACATTCGTTCAAAGCTGCACGAAACGAACAATTAACACGTGTACATCGTAATGGAAACATCACACATGAATAAAAGCTCAGTTATATGTTTAGCGTATGTATTTGCGATGTTTGTATACTGTTCCTCGAGGTTCGTTTAAATCCACGTGAAACGAAAAATTCGCGAACAATTAACGCACAATTAACGCGTGTGGAACATAATGGAAAAACGACAATACGTGAACAAAAAGTACGTATAGGTTTAGCTAATGTTTTTGGACGTTGCCGGTGCGTTTTAGATTTTTTTTTGTATTTTGGTCGTTTCCCATTAGATAGGTCTAGGTTTTAGGTTTCCTCCATTCTCAGTTATACAAAGAATATTTAGATTAGTAGAGAGATAAAATATTTAAAGATTAGTACACAGGTTAGACGGGATAAGAATGGGAGATAAACGAGGATATCTAGTACAGAACTTGATAAAAAAGTTTGGCGCGACGAAAAAAAAGATAGGCGATCCAAAGGCCTTTGAGATTCATTTAAACCATCTGTGAATCATGACAATGAGGAACCCGAGGCTAAAAAACGTAAATACGATAATGACAAGTGCGTAGTGATGCGTTGGAAGAAGTGGACTTGCCTGCGAGACTCGAACCTCCCCATCGCTATTTAGAGTCGCTTCTGAAGGATCGAGGGTTGGGTGCGACTGCAAAGTATTATTTGCGTAGATTTTTTGCGACGCTGAAAGAAAACGATTTTGTCTTAGGGTTACGGTATGACGGGGGAGGAGACCTAATGATAGGGGATAAACCCATCGAGATATTAAAGAACGACTTGGTGTTGGAAGGGAAGCCTTACCGAGGAAAATATCAGCTGTGGAGTTTACTGACCCGAAAAGACTTGGATTACAAAACGTACCATCCCAAGGTCTTGGCTTCGTACGCCTCTATCCTGAAAGACAGTCACACTGTATACCGCAACAATGACTTTTACTCCGGCAAGCCTAAATCGACTCTTGGCTGCAAGTACGCTCACGTTATCAAACCAGTCTGGGAGGACTTGAAGGCGGAACAAAAAAGGAGTTGGGGTCTCCCCGAGGAAGGAGAAGAACCCAAGGATGAAGATGATGTCGAGTCTGAAGAAAAAGAAAAAGATTTGGACAAATCGGATTCGGACGAAGAATCGAATGAGTTGGACAACGAAGCATCAGAAGCGGAGGCCGTCGAAGTAGATTATAGCAACGCAAACAAGTTGGTAGATAGGTTGAGAATCTTGATCGGTTTATCATTGTTGGGGTAGCCGAACAAGAAGAGGAAATTATCGAAATTCTAGTTGGGCTGGAGGCTATCGAAATGGTAAGCGAAAATGAAAAGGAGGATACACTACAAAACCTATACGACGTCGGAGTTCTATCTCGTTGTTACTCTCGACTTAGGGATAAAACGGACGGCTCTGGCTTTCATCTAAAACAATAATAAAATAATTGTAAAAAGTGAACTTGTTGAGTGTTCAGTGTGTAGGGTTACATAAGGGGAAGTCAAATTTTGAACCATTTCGCTGTAGGACTGTTAGTTTAGAAGTTACAGCTATCACCTCGCATCAAATTACGACTCACCTCTATCGATAGCTGTGTGAGAAAGAAAGCAATTATGCCAAGTACCACGTAACCACTTCCGCGGAAAAGTCTAGATTTATGACATCATTATTTTGTTACCATGTCAGCAGCATGCACGAGCAATACACGCGGTACTACTGTATTATTGATCTAAGCTAGACGTCTGGCAGGTGCCTAGCAGATGTTAGAAAATCAATTATCTTTATGGGTAACTCTGAAACACACAGCCACCCCAGTAAACCATAAAATAAACGCAGAAAGTAAAAAAGTAAAAAGGAGAAAAAAAACTCCTGAAGTCCTGCTCTCAGATTCTATCCTGGCTCGTTTCTCTGACTGACGACTATGATAACCAGTATACTGAGATTCTTAGTTGAAGCACCTCTGTTAATGAAGGTAGTTAGAGATATAGTAATTTTTTTAACTGCTACTGGCGTATCATCATATCATCATGCTCGTGTGTGCGTTTCAGCGTTACCCATGGAGATAATTGATTTTATAACATCTGGTAGGCACCTGCCAGACGTCTAGCTTAGACCAATAATACACTCGTACCACATGTATTGCTCGTGCATGCTGCTGACATGGTAACAAAAATAATGACGTCATAAATCTAGACTTTTCCGCAGAAGTGGTTACGTCCTACTTGGAATAATAGCTTTCTTTCGCACGCAGCTGTCGATAGAGGTGAGTCGTAATTTGATGCGAGGTGATTAGTTTAAGACATACGGGCGTATTGCAAATTGTTTTTATTAGACGAAGTGTAAATAAAGCTACGAGAACTCTAGAAAGGAAGCGGGGAGGGAAAGAGTAGTAGAATCATGTGATTGCTGAATGGAATTAGGTTTAGCAAATGTGACTCGACTGAATTGAATCACTCAGGCTATCAGTTGGCTCAGGCCCAAAAAACATTATCTCCTACTCCCATAATTTGGCTACCTTCAAATAGTCATAACTTCTAAAGTATTGGTCGTACAGCAAAATGGAACAAAATTTGGGTTCCCTTTACCAAAAGCCAAGAATGAGCTAATCTAACAGATGACGCAGTCAAAAAAAATTTGGGCCCACCCCCAAAATTTTGCTATCTTCAAATAGCTGTAACTTCTAAACTAATGGTCCTACAGCGAAACGGTTGAAAATTTTGAATTCCCCTTATGTAACCCAACACACTCAACAATTAACAAGTTCACTTTTTACAATTTTTTTATTATTGTTTTAGACGAAAGCCAGAACCGTCTGTTTTATCCCAAAATCGAGAGTAACAACGAGATAGAACTCCGAATTCGTATAGGTTTTGTAGTGTATCCTCCTTTTCATTTTCGCTTACCATTTCGATAGCCTTCAGCACGGCTACCCCCAGCAACGATAAACTGATCAAGATTCTGAGCCTATCTCCGAACTCGTTCGCGTTGCAATAATCTACTTCGGCGGCCTCCGCTTCTGATGCTTCGTCGTCCGATTGATTCGATTCTTCGTCTGAATCCAATTCGTCCAAATCTTTTTCTTCTTCATCTTCATCCTCGGGTTCTTCTTCTTCCTCGGGGAGACCCCAACTCCTTTTTCTTTCTGCCTTCAAGTCCTGCCAGATTGGTTTGATAACGCGTGCTTACTTGCACCCACGATTCAATTTAGGCTTGGCGGAGAAAGGGTCTACGTGGAGCATAAACGGTCGCTCCCACTGTAAAAGCCGTAGAGAACGCAATGAAAGAGGATAAAATTCTGAATAAAGTCGACCTCATGCGTTTTTTTCGTCCCGTCACTCCTTCAGCCTCCAAAACTTGGTTTACTTGATGGCGGTCATCTTGTGCGTGTGTCCAATGGTTGCCAAATCGTATTTTCCCCCTACTTACCATCCTGGTCTCCACGTTTGGCCAAGGACATTGACCTCTTGGATAGAGTTCAACGTCCATTCACCAAGTACTAGCCCAGCTTCAGGGAAATTCACTATGGTAACCGACTTAGCAAGCTTGGTCTTGAGTTAATGGAACTACGCCGAATAAAATGTGATCTTATTTTGGCATATAAGATTCTACATAGGTTGATCTCCATTGATCTTCCGTATTTTTTGATCTTGCATCCAGCAATATTTGTACCAGGGGCATCAACCTGAAGCTTGCTGTACAATCTTCGCGTCTCGACTGTCGTCGATATTTCTTTTCGCTACAGGTTGTTCTAATCTGGAATGCACTTGGCGCAGAGACAGTGAATGCCGTAACTGTTTCTGGTTTTCGCGGGCTACTGGCTTTAGAACAGTTAAATGTTTTTCTCAAGCGCTGCCTGGTCCCATTCATTAAGCTCGGCCACCAGCAGACCTCCCCAAGCCCTGTTTTGGGCACGGTTAGTGGCTCCCTGCCCTTCCATGTTCCTCCACATAATATGTGGAAAACCAGCATATTATTATTATGACAGCCAATTCACTCTTTTTATTGCTTTATCAAAGTAGCCGCCCATGAGGTGGCTCGGATAGCATCCAATTATAGTCAATAGACCCATACAGGCGTGACTTTCGACTGGACGCTGGTCTCCTTAATCGTTTTTTCACCTAGCAGGCTGCTAAGTCAGCAAAGATCTTAGACAACTAACGAGTCCCAGGTTGCGTGTGGTGCTACGTCACGCCTAAATGGTGGACTGCTAATGTTGGTTGTGTTCGGGTGCTCGAAAACAAAACCCAAATACACGGCCAAAAAAAAACTGGAATACTGTAAAAACATGCAAGAGTGAAAGTCAAAATAAACATGATATCTGGCAAAGTGACCAAGAAGAAAATAATAACAAAATACGGTTGTTTTCATGACAACGTCAAGAGATCTAGTAAAATACCACGGTTTTTGGAACATAATTTTTCTTCCTGCCAGGCCAAAATAATGCGTGCAGCTTGAGTTAAGCAGATACAATCTGGTTTTATTTGTTTTCCTAAATAGGACAGCTGTGTTAAATTGCACATTACACAAAATTAGGAGAAACGGGTCTTTCACGTAAAAGGGAACTGCACACCTAAAAGGAAAGGCCAAATGAACTCGTACCGTCTAAATGACGGTGAATTATACATTTACAAACTGGATTAATGGGCACAAATGTCTCATATTGCAGTAACTAAACGTCCAGGAGGCCAAATGCAACCCTACAAAGCCGACCATTCAGTGTTAAACACGTTGAAATGCTTTGCATTATTTTCAGTCGGGTTGTGATTGCACGGTTGTTCCGATATTTGATTAATAGTACACTAATATTTAAAACATAAAAAACTTAGAATACTACAGCTATGGCGGATGCAACAATGTTACAGATTGCATATGACTTAGTATGTTTTATGGTGTTTAAAGAATTTTTGTACGGAGGACGTTTTGAGTGCGAAATAAAATTTATTGCATCTCACTACAAGAGTGTCAATACGAATAATATAATAATTACAAACAAAAACGGCAAGTATGCCGTAAAAAAGGTTTATATGATTGAATTTTCACTTGTTAAAATGTACACGGATAAAAATTGATGATTTTTAATTGAAATAATCAAATGTACAATGGAGAAAATTGCATCTGTTTAAGTGCTGTTGTGCTTTACGTTTTAAATATATGATTGGTAAAGCACAACAGCACTT
>JAHWFP010249290.1:77345-87987 GCA_023313725.1 Lithobius niger
GTGCCGCAGGATGGACGACGGATAATGGGTAAACCTACGGCCAGCATCAATTATTAGAAAATGTAAACTGGAAATGCTTAGATAACTTGGAGGATCCAAACGAACTATATAAAAAAATTAATGAAGTAATAACTAAGATATATGTTGAAAATAAATAAGAAAGAATTAATGAAAAATGAATTTACAAGAGATGTTTAGCACTAAAACAACCTATCAACATAAATTTTCAAACAAATATTAAAAAAATTCTGTATTACAACTTACTACGCAAATATGATTAACAAAATAAGTTAAACTAAAGAAACATACTACAAAAACTTCTTTACAGAAAATAAAAAGGATAGTAAAACAATGTGGACAAACCGACAAAATTTAACAGGAAAATACTATAAATATAGAAGAAAATATAAAAGCATTGTTCTCAGGATACTTGTAAAAGATTCGCTAAGAGTTTCATAGAGACGATTGCAAGCTCAAAACACAACAAAGAACAAAAAAACATTGGTCTGAACATAATAGAATAAATACTAAAAGTGTGGATAACACTAAGACTAAGACTAACACTAACACTAACACACATGATATTTCACACATGCCTAAGACATGATATACGGGAATTTATAAATAATGTAAAAATTAAGAAATTAGCAGATATGAAGGTTTCTTGTTAAAACATTTTACACAGAAAAATAAAAACACTATCGTATTCATAATAAAATTAATTACTACAATATCAACACGGAAATATGGCCCTATGATCTAAAAAAGAGATTATTAGTCCAATTTTTTAAAAACCGAAATGAAAAAAGATATAAATAATTATCATCCAATTGCATGCTGCCACTCATAAATAAATTGTAGAAAGGTTTTTGATACAAAAATGTAAGAATCCCTTACACAATTTTAAATTTTAAATAAGAACCAATTTGGATATAAAAAAGGCAAAGGTACACTGGATGCCTTAAATAATATTAACAACAATGTTACAAAAGCACTCGAAGGAAAATAAATTGGAGCCATCTTAAGTGATGTCAAAAAAACATTCAAACCCTAGATAAAGATAGTTAAAATTACAAACTAAATAAATGTTGCATTCGTGGCAAAATTTAAAAAAATTCTAAGGACTTATTTAACTAATAGAAAGTGCTGTGTGAAAATCGATAATAATATGGATGATTAAAAAAAGTTGATTTTGAAGTACCACAGAGCTCCACATGGGTCCAATACTTTTCCTTGATATACTTTTCCTTAATAATATACAGGACTTCAGACAGAACTCTTACACTGTACTAAACACAGATGACGTAATGATGTTATCCATAAATATAAACTTAGATATAATGAAAATGCAAAAAGGACTTTCAATAGGACTTTCATCATATAAATTAATATTTTCATGACAATGATTTGCATATTAATATTATTATTACTTCCTACCAATAATGAGAATCGGACATATGAAAATACAACATATGAGAATAGAACATATGAAATACAACATAATTATGAGAATAACATATATGAGAATAAAAAATTTAAACATTAAGCACCATATACAACACCATGTCCAACATTAAATTGCAGACGTAAGAATCCTAAAGTGTATATGAAATAAAATACTCAGAAATATTAATTAACAAAAATCGGAAGTCCTACTATAAAAATATGATCAATGAAAAATAAATTAAAATAAAATAAAGTGTATGAAGCTTTTATCATATCACAAATTATACATGCATGTGCAATATACGCAATGACATTGGTGGGATTAGAGCAAAGGTCTCAAACAATTTTGTATAAAGTGGCAAAAGTACTTTTTGCAAACTTAAACGAAAGTAAAATAAATGATAAACTTATTTATAAAAAAAACACTCGATTATACAATAATTACACTTCATAAGAAATAATGGAACACATAATAGAGAAAGAAACAAGGAAAAGATCACGATTAGATAAAATTGCCAAATTATAGAAATTCATACGGCAAAGAACTGCATTTAATTTTTTAATACCATACATTTTTAACAAACTGTCAGAAGAAATGAGAAATCTGATACTAAAGAATATGAAATACAGGATAAGAGATTATATACTCAAACAATAACTGTACATTTGTAAAAAAAAAATTATATTATAATATTTTTAATTGTTATTTTTTTAATGTTATAGGCTTTTATGACAACTGACATATTTTTAACACTTACATCTTCTTTGTAATGACCTGAAACTTGTAAATCTTGCACATACAAATACTTTGGAATTTGGTACAGGATGTAACAATAAAGTTATGATTATTGTTAATATATTTTGGTAGAATTTTCTCAATCTTTAACTTTTCACCAGGCCAAAAAAACTCCGGTGTGAATTACAATTTGGTGAATTATCGATTAGGCAAGATTGTAGTTGTTATGCAAAACCATAATTGGACGATTCTGTTTTTATGAAGATATAGTTTTATGAGTCATTAACTCAGCCGGTAACTTTTACAGATACGTTTGGAGAGATTACATTGCCTCCTCTGAGCTGAAGGTTCGTGATTATTTGTAGCTAGGGGGAGCCTGACCATGTAAAAATGTAATAAATTAGAGGTCGTGCAAAAAAGACTTTGTCAGAAATTGCAGTGTCACGTTATTGTTGTATTTTATCATACAAAACGTTACAAATGTTAAATAATTTCAGGCCATTTAATGATCAGTTCCTTTTGGGCACGTCTCATAGGCATGGATATAACTGGTAACTGTGTGATGTAGATGGACATTAAGGTTTTGTTGTCAGCAATGTTCTTAATACTAGAATGACATTGTTGAGTTGATTTCTTAAAAAATTATAAAATGATTAGTACAGTAGTATAAAAAGAAATGGTGCAGACCCAAATGCTAAGTCGAAGGTACCCAACCTTCCAACTCCAAAAATAAAGGGTAACAGCAACAACAACAAAATCTACAAGGTTCTATCATGGCCGGCCATAATAGAGTTTAACGCAAAACGACTGAAGTAGACAAGGAGGTCCAGAGCAGCACAACTTTTTTATAATAACATTAATAAAATTACTTAGACTTAAAGTTACAACCTATGGTTGTGGCCTCTGGTAGGTGAACAGGAGAGGCAGAAAAAAATTCTGACAGAAAGACATTTATTAGTATTAAAAAACGCTTAAGACTATAAAATATGGATGTAAGCATTAAAAAAATTAAAACCCTAAAGAAACAGATAATAGAAAAAGACGTACGCTATCAGTGTCGCACTATTACATGTAAAAGAATCTCCAGCATCCCAAAAAAAAATTGGATCTTCTTTTACACATATTAGTGCAATGCTGATGGTTTACACGTTTTTTTCTAATATCTGTTCCTTTAGGGTTTTAAGTTTTTTTAAGGCTTACATTCATATTTTATATGTTTAAGCGTTTTTTAATATTAACATCCCTATCCATTTTTTCTTGTTTCAGCAAGAATAACACAGAAAAGAATACTGTAATCACCTTAAAATAACTGTCATAAGAGAGCCTTTTTAATACTCAATTTTAAGCTACAAAAATTGAAAATCGGTTCTTTGGTTCGATCTCTATTCTATCCGCCAGGAAAGAAGACTTTCCTTATATGGTCATTTTATGACTACTAATCTTTCAAGGAAAAAAGTGCGTTTTGCCTCTATACTATATAACTGCGTCGTCGTGGCAACGCTATTAGACCAGCAACAATGGCGTCGCTTTTCGATAAAGTTCGTGTCAACAAGGAAGAGTAAACTCTCCACAGTAAAGCTAGGGGTGTTATTTGGAACGTTTTTCAGTATTTCACGAGTCAATGAGAATCTATTTCTATTTGTGATTTATTGAGTAGCACTGCATCAGCTAAAATGTGTCCGTTAAAACAGTGCATAGAATTACCGACGCTGGCAAGTTAGGCTGTTCAACAATCGACCCCATCACAGAAGCTGCCGCCGGTCCTTCGTTCACCTCGCCGGGATGGAAACGGTCCCACTCCGCGCCGATCACCGACTTGGACAAGTTCGAGTTCTCTTGTCAGAGCTACTGTAAGTGAAATTCACCAAGCAGGCGATTATCCTACCATAGATTCGATTCATTCTAAACTTGTTGCGAGGACCGGATTTGCAGGCAATAAAACATCTCTCCGTTGCATTCTGCGCGGTAAGTTAAAAACGAAGTATCGCAAGTTCGACGTACGGAAATTTTATATTGAACGGCTCGGTATTGTTTCTCATTGTCATTGTTATTTACGGAAAATAAGAGAGGTGTGGGCAGCAGGGAGGCCGCTTATTTATCTTAATGAAACGTGGGTAAATGCACACCATGGTAGAGAGAAACAATGGCATAATGATGATTTAAAAATTCGTGGAAGCTTGATTCCAACGGGAAAAGGAAAGAGGCTTATTTTGTGTCATGCCGGCAGCAGCACAGGATTCGTACCGAATGCCAAGATGTTATTTCGCTCCAAAACAAAATCGGGTGATTACCAGCACATGGCCGCACTGTATTATGAGTGCCAGCCTACCAGTGCGACCACGACCCTATCGAACTTATTTGGGCACAGGTGAAGGAAGACGTACGCAAACATAAATCATTTACCCTAGCCTAAATAGAGAAACTTACTACAGCCACGATTCAAGCAGTTTCTCCAAACAATTGGAAAAAAGCTGTGACCGCGTCGTGGAAATTGAAAAAGAAGTATCACTGGGAATCCGATCACTTGGTCGTGGAACGAGTGGAACTGCTCATCATTTCGACGGTAGAGAGTGACAGCGATGAAGAAACTGACTAAAAACAAACCCCTACCTCATTGTTCAGCATTCGTTACACGTAATGCTCAGTCCTTGTTAGGACTACACCCTAAAACGGTCCTTCTCTGGATCACCAAATGTCGAAAAGAGAATTTTATTGCTTGTTTATTATTAGTAAAATAAAGGTTATTACCCAAATAAAAAATGCATTGAATAAAACAGCTATAAGCATACCAGTATTTCAAAAATGATAGTCAGAGCTCAATGAAAAGTTTCATCAGAAAAAAGTTTTGTGCATCCTTATATGCAAGGATCCTGGGTGTAATCTTTAAAAGTTAAAAGTGGAGGATGGGGGGAATATTCTCCTTACTAAGCGCTGTTTGCTTGCACCCGCACATTCCCAAATAGGTAAAACAAACTATAACGTAAATTAGCAACAACAACAAAAAAAGAAAGTAATACTTTCTCTGAAAAAAAAGAAAAAAAACTTGAAAATTGGGGGGGGGGAAGTCAGCGGCAGCCCCTAGGTCGCAAAAGTGTACAGCTTTTGATAGCATCAAACATAATTGTACTAAATTCTGCTTTGAAACATTCGCAAAAATTACTAGTAAAAAGAATACGATTTATTGTGTAAATCAAGCTGCAGCGAATATAATAAGAAAAAGGCTTGAAAGTGTGGAGAAGAATACTCCCGTCCCTTCCCCATTTTTTCTCCTAAAATGTTAGCCGACGGTTTTGCTACATTCACTCAAACCAACCTTGGCTAATTAATGTTGCAAAAGCTACAGGCGTATAGAAAAGTTATTTAGTCTTGGTGACCGTATAATATTGCTGGCTAACCAAACAGTCGGGGAGTTGCGATTGTTCCACCCAGTGCCCCTCGCCCTGTAAAACTGCCTCGACGTCAGTTATTACTTGTCAAGAAGTGCTGTTACTGATTCAGCCATTTTAACATAAAAACTGGCTAGAACCATAGGATTTTAAAGGTACATGTCTCTCGGTTGGTTTTCCTTTATGGCTCACTTTTGCAATATTAGTTCAGACGCGAGAAAATGATGCAAAGACATTCATTTTTTGGTTTTTCTTCTCGTGAGAAACGGTGTTCTATATTAACTCTAACCTATGAAAATGTTGCAAAAGCTATTTCAGTGCCTGCAGCACTTTCGAATTTCCTGTATCCCCTCCCTGCCTGGCGAAATTGGAGCCAAGGCATCTGATCTAGCCTAAGCTAAGTTAACCTAACAACAAGAAATAAACATAATAAAACAGTGCAGTGCACCACACCTTTTGGGTGCCGTATAATACGCTATTTTTTTTACGTTTATTTGTCTTTGGGTTTGCTATCCTACGTTAGTTTAGGTCAGGTGCCATGGCTCCTGTTTCACCAGGCAGGATGCGAGTCATGTGGGAACTAATTTCACAGGGCCTTAACGTGCAGGACATTTGTACACAATGTATACATTCTACAGTATAAGGCCTTTTTTTTTTTTTACAAACTGTTTAATTATTCGGGTTTTGCGTTCGTTCGTACTTACGATAGGTGAAACGAAGTACGCGACCATTCGTGAAGGAGTCGACTTACTTTGGCTCCGATTTGTACTGCTAAGAGTCACTGGTATGAAAATTCAAATTTTTAGAATGTTAGCAAGAATTTGTTGCTCATCAGCCTCTCGGAGGGGGAGGGAGAAGCAAGGGGGGAGTCCCTGGGGGGGGGGGGGTATCCGGAGCGGGCTCTGTAGCTATCTCGATTTGTATTACTAAGAACTACTTGTATGTAGAATTTTCAAGCTTTTTGCTCGATGTGCATGATTAGCCTAAATTATGGCCCTAACTATATGAGCACACGTTGGCTGCTTATACATGGTGGATATCTGCAAGGTAAACGACGCAGCTGGCATGCACAATGCATACCCCTGTTTTGAAACGCTTTGGACTTCTTTCTTGGCGGGCACTATAGGTGATAGCAAAAATTTTCCGAATAAGAAAAACAACAATATTATTGTAGCCACATTAAAATAGCATTCAAAAGGCCATGGGCTTCTTTATACCTATGTTTTAAGCTTTAAAACTTGAGCATTGGTTCATTGGTTTGACCTCCAGGTGTAGTACAGTTGTTATGGGCCAGAATTTGGGCTAATCATGAACATCAAGATAAAAGCCATGAAATTTAGTACACAAGTCAATTCTTCGCTTATAAATCAAGCTAGCGATGGAATACCTCGAGCTCCCTGAGGCGCCTTTCCGTCCCCCACCACACTCACCGAAGTTATTGATCAACAAATTCTTGCTGATCGCGCTAAAACATGAATTGGTACATAACTCGTTTTTAGCAGTACAAATGGAACTAGAATTTGTTGATCATCAGCATCATAGAAAGGACACGGAAGCACCGGGGAGGAGACCAAAAGATGAGAACCAATACGCATTGGAGAAATTATTAAAAAAAACTATATTAAAGCTTGTATTACATTAACATAATTACCGCATATTATGCACTGCCCACTCATTGGCCAAGCAATTGTACCCAATTAACTCGTATTAACTCGTATTCATAAATAAATGCTACACAATTGGTAGTATTCAATTGTACCATAAAAAAATCAAATAAAGGAAGGGGCGTGGATAATACCGGAAAAAAACAATGAATTATTGGAGGGCTAGGTCAGCTTGAGGCGGCACACCATCAGAATGCTTACTTCTTCTAACATCTATTTTTAACACGACAAATAAAAAAATTAATAAGTAAAATAACCTGCATTTTTGTTTTCATCATAAAGAAACGAGTATCGTTTCGGATACTGCTGATCTGTCAAGTTAAATACTGAATCGCTCATAAAAAATAAGTACGTTCTTTGATAACACCATACTGCAGGAAGATGCACAAGTTGAGAAACATATCAGAAATCGCAGTACGAACTCTCCTATCAGCAAACCACCGTCTCATGATGCGTATTTGACTAACAATGACCGAATGAATTTGGTAAAATTAAAACTGGCGCTCCGAAAAGCTATCACGTGTACCCTGTGTGAATTGGTTATGCAAGGACTGCACTGGAGGGACAATGACAAGAATTTTGGGGCCCATGTAAGAGCTGCAAGTAAAGCAGTAGTTAACACATCAAGCTACGTCGGGGGACCACACGAAGGACTCGGTTTTTTTCTTGCATAAGTTGTTCTTCAATAATAATAATAATAATTTTATTTTTAAAGGGTAAAGAAGTGCACAAAATTCGTAAGAATTTATGAGTGCAAGAAAACCGAAAATACAGAAAATACATTATATGTTTAGAAAACAAAGTAACCCAAAGTACAAAAATATTTTCAGTAGCAAACATGTAATTTGTAAAAGTAAAGTATTTCTATTTTAGTACACGTGGATGAAGAATCCAATTTTTAATATCTTTTTTACTTTATATTTATTATTTATTTTTCTTTGTTTTTTCTTAGCTCTTCTTAGCTCATTAAACATATGTGGTATTTTACGTATATGCAAGATTTCTTTTACCGTATGAATTTTTCCATGCCAGTTCAATGAGCCATTTATTATTGTGTCTTGATGATTGGTTAGTAATAATAATAATAATAATAATAATAATAACACGTTTACTATGGAGTGGAAGGTCGGCAGAAGGGGTGTGAGACCACTTACTATGCTCCTGCGATAGAAGAAAGGAGTAAAGAAAAAGGGTTATAAGAAAGAGGGTACAGGGGTAGGTCAGAAATTTTTGTAATGGTTCCATTCGTAGTTTCGAGCGGAAACTAAAAAAAAAGTTGGTGCACCAACAGTGTCGCTGGTCAGAGTGTTCCAAATGGGAACGACACGAACAGAGAAAAAAATTTGGCTGTGATCCATGTGGGAGGTACGAAAAACGAGTTTCCAGTCGTGACCACGTGTATTAAATAGCCCAGGGAGCTGGATCACAAATGGTAGATCAGCCCTGATAAGCCCACGGAGAGTCCTATAGATGGGGAGAAGGTCGAACCCCAATCTACGAAGTTCTAGGGCATATGCCAACAATTTTGGGGCCAGATTAAAAGCTAGAAATTCCAGTATTGGGGACTGCATACGAAACTCATGAAGCTCTCAGTTTGTCAGCATTATTTATTATAGTCTTATAGTTTACATCACACAAATGTCATTCACATTTCGTGGTTTAGATCTTGGACACAATTTGTCTTTCATAGGTTCAGCCATAACATTTTGGGCAAAAATGACAAAATAGAGTTTACGGCTCGCCCCATTGAACTATTAGCGAAATAAATTTCCATTTCACCTAGACTCATCTTAACCAGTGGATGGGAATTATCAATATCTCCAAATACTTCACACTACGAGCAAATTATCCTTAAAAGTAATACCTAATCGTGAAATTGTTTTCAAAACAATGAAACGCTATAGCTCACATTAGACAATGCTTAGTTTGCGATATTAGCTACAACAGTTGCAGACTTAAACGTGGGTTAAGTAATGTAAACAGAAGCGGTAACAGGGTGAACAGGGGGACTACAAAACCAGCAAACTGTAGAAGTGCACACTATGTTCCTTATATTTCCACGTATTCGGTTGACTCCACATTACGTTGTTTCTTTTTATTAATCCCGAACTCTTCTTTCCACGTAAAAACACTCTGAAAGTCCCTTTCTCCTCCTATTGCATCTAAACGGTTTTGCTGCTGAAGTACGTATTTATTAGTATTAAAAAACGCTTAATAGTTAGGGAGATAGGTGAAAAAATCATGCCTTTTGTCATAAAAGCATGAAAATTGGCAGAAAACCTCCTGGTTATCTATTAATAAAACCTAGGGATGGGGCCACCGGAAATGGGGTCCAGGGTAGCGGTGACGCCATTTCTCAAAATGGTGGACTAAAATTGCAGCCGCCACACCAAAAAAGTGACATAAAAGTCACCCTTAATTTCACTAATAATGGTTCACTAATTTCAAAGTAAATGTCACAAAGGGCCCATCTGATGATGCAAGGGCCCACTGATGCAATGGCCACTACAAGAATATCTGTATCAACTGTACGCACTAGAATCTTTTTAAAGCCTCTTTGCACACATCAGCTGTGTGGAGCAATATGCGGGTATCCGCTTCCTCATGGTCATGAGGAGCCTTATTGTTACTATTCAGGGCAGGGCTAAACATCTTTCCGAAAGTGCTTACTGCCTGCTTTCGAAACAGGGCAAGACTAGTGAATGCTTTGTATGAAAACTAAATAACTAAGTTTTATTTCCGTCAACGTGAAGAAACTGTGCCCACTACCCAATTCACAGATAGGCTTGTGTTCCATCCACTCTTCTTCTGATTCCTCTGCCACCTTTATTCCTGGCATGAAGCTTTAAACTGCTAGGACAGTAATCGTCCCAAATAATATCAACAGAGTTGCTGTTTGTGGCTAGCCTTCCACATACGGTAAGAAAATCTTCAGTGCATATTCATTGAAGGTTTAAATGCAGTTTGCCTCAGTTTATTAATGTTGCATGCACCATCCAGAATAACTGCATCAGTATGTGGTGTTTCAGGGTGGTGTTTCAACACAGCTTTCTAGGCAGTCCAACAGGTCGGATTTTTTTCCAGTTCGTAATCTGTTGCATTGTGATTTGGAAGGAGGTGATAATGGATTTTCATGCTTGAAAAACATTTCAAGATCACCATCACGTGTCTGGCTAGCTATGTACAGTCTGGAAAATGATTGCAGTCATTTTGCATGGGCGAGACTTCTAGTTTTGTTTTTGATGCATTGGGAGGAGATTGTTGAAATGGATGGAGTTTATTCTCGGTTATGGGGATCTATTAATGGCTTTTTTCGTTACAGCAGTCATTCTTTCACAAACTACTTGTACTGTCTGTTTCCTACATTTTCACTATTGTGCATCGAAGCCACAGCAGTTGAGTCAACAACA
>JAHWFP010249291.1:0-18756 GCA_023313725.1 Lithobius niger
AAAAAAAAAAAAACCTGAAAAACTTTAGGCATAAAACGACACCTAAAGGCATGATTAACGATTAAAGGTATCTAAGTGATTCCTAATTGAACCAGTTCAACCTACTTCAACCAATAAACCAACTTGGCTTTTTTTTTGCTCAAATTATTTCGAAAGTGCAGGGACTAAATTAAATCTAGATACACGCTAGTGTGTCGCGCCAAGTTAGGCAACAATCATCACAACAAACATCACATCAATTCAATTGCTGAGGTTGTAAACCATTGTATCGCGGCGCCATAGCGTCAGTGTCTTATATCTTGAAGCATACTTGGGCAGATTTCAAGTACTTAGGGAACTGGTATGACCTTCATAGTCAAGCCGGAAAAATCCTCGCAGCCGTGGGTTAAAAATCGATAACCGCCAGTTTGTCATCGATAAATCATTTATATCATGGTTGGGACGTCGAGCTAACTCGTATTTAATTAAAACGTGTTTGTGTTTTGTGAAATTGCTTCAAGAAAACGTTGATCATCAGTTTCCTCGGCATGAATGAAGGTCATACCATTTTAGTTTGTGGAGGGGGAAGTATGTGATAGGCGGACGAGTCTTTTCGCTCAAACTTTGTAGAGGGAGTGGGGGGTGGGAATCAGACAAGCGTCGTTTGGCAAGCTGAGTTTACGCGGTAGCGCGCTCGTGTTTATCGTGTTTGGAGCAAATAATTCGATATATGAGCCAACAGGGATAAAGTGGACATTACTGGGACATTCTTGGAAGGTACGTAATTCGTTTTGTGCGTTTGTAGTTTGAGAATTGTTTAAAAATACGGTAATATGGTATCGGTATGAATGAAGGTCATTCCTTTTTAGTTTGTGGAGGGAAGTGGGGGGTTACCGCGGAGTGAATAAGCTTAGCTATGGGCCAAAGACGTAAGAGTTTGCATGGATAGCATTTCATTCCGTTTAAGTAATTAGTTTTGTACGTTTTTATTGCGTTACGTTTTTTTTGTACACTGTATTTGGTTGTTGGTGTGTGCGTTCCCGTCGCATGATCCGGAAGTTTCAAAAGTGTAGGTTATCGGCAAAATTGTGGGTTATCGGCAAAAGTGTAGAGTAACTTGATAACCCACAATTTTTGCGATAACGCACACTTCCTGTGATGTCCTTGGATTGGACACTCCTAAGCCCAGTGTGGGCACCAATGGTAAAGAAACACACGGACTACCAGAGTGTAGGCTTCAGCTCATAAGACAGTTTACTTCCTGTTAACTGTGGTATAAATAGTGATACAGCAGGAAGTCATGTGATGTAACAAAATGCTATATATAAATAATGGGACAGCCTATTAGGTAGTTAGAGGGTTATCTGGGTATGGTGAACATAAAGACATGAAATTGAAGGCGGCCATTGTGGAGCGCACAAGTGAGGACTCCACAATGCAGAGAGCGGAAAAAAAACAGAGAAAAATAATCTAAGACTAGCTGGAAATAAAATCATGATTACGAAGGCAAGATGCATTTTTTTTTTAGTGCACTACCTATTTTTAAAGAAAGATACATTAGTTTTCGCTTTCGAAGAAAAAGCTAAACACTATTTTTGAAAGCTGTTTTACAAAATAAAAAAAAAACTGAAGATGTACATGGTTAAGCAAAAAATTAAACATTGCTAAACTGACTGAAAACTTTGTCAGTTTTAAATTTTTATTTTTATTTCAGGAGTAAATTTTTTTATAATAAATCCAATTAGAAATTTTCAGTTGTTGTTGTTATTGTGCGTAGCCCTTTTTTTGGTTAAATTTCATTTAATCAGCAACATTACTGCAACTAAAACGCTACAGCGTTGCTTGGAGAAAGACATCTGGCATCCAAGAGATCGGTGCAGATGTTACTTCCGGTTGGTAATCACCTATCACCCGGATTTGGCTATCCGGTTTGTGAACTATGATGATGGGCGTAGACTACTGAGAGGTTTCCACAGGCTCTAGAATTCCAAGGCCAACCAATCTACGAATTTCTTGGTTAACCTTTTCTTTGAGTGCTAACGGAACTGGTCTTACACGACAGTACACAGGCTTTGCATCAGGTTTTAAATAAATTTTGGCTTTAAAGTTCTTAAATTTACCCATGCCTTCAGAAAATAGCTCAGGGAAACCCTTTACTATTTCGGAAGTGTCAACTGGTGTAATGCTAATTTTAATTATCTTTACACTTTTCTTAGGTTTCACATTCGTTTGTACGGTCGTAAAATGGATGGTAGTCAACCCGAAAAATAGAAAGCCAATCCTTTCCCATTAATGCAGGCTTATATAATTTGGAAACTAAAGCATCCAAGTGTTCATTTGACCTTTGACTTCAACCTTCAGACTTACAGTGTAAATCGTGTTCTCAATTCCGTCAGTGTATGAGTGTATCGAATACGGACTGAGTTTTAAAGTTGCACTATCACCGATTGAAAGCAGACGAATTCTGACAACATCTAGCGCTGTGTGGTACCGTCTAGCGTTTGCTTGCACCAACGAAGGAATGCATAATGGCATTTCTTTTAACGAAACAAACAAGCCACGACATCCTTAATTATTGAGTGAAAATTTGGTTCATCCTCGTGCACCTGCGAGGAAGCTATAAAAGTTAACAATATCAGTGTCGCTAGATGGCGCCACGGTATTTTCGTTCGCATTTCAATCGGTGATAGTGCCACTTTAAAGGACAGTCCACAAAATATTTTTTATGCCACTCAATAGGGATAATGGATGCGTCTGCCCCAGAATCAAGTTCCATTTCTAACTTGACACCATTTAGACAGACTGGCATTTTCCATTTAAGTATTTTCATAGAATTAACTACTACTACTATTTTGAAGGGGAATTGAAATCTGGTCCGCAGCCTGACTCAGTCCAAGAATATTATTTCTCAGCACAAGATAGTCGTTGTCTGAATCGCTATCAGACCCGGAACCAGACTCTGAATTTTCGGCGACAACATCCTGGTCATCTTCACTATCGCTATTGCGTTCAAGTTTATTAACGCGTTTTTTGTAACTAATACTTCTGTTTAGACTTCGGCCTAGCCTTAAAATTTGTGCTAGAACTTGCTTTAGTGTGGTCGAGTGGTTTTAAAGTTCTGTTTGAATGACTAGCTTTTCTGAACACGGATTTAAATGGCCGACAGTGTGGCATCTGCCACAAGTATATTCGCGATATTTACAACGTGTTTTCACGTGGCCGGATTTGCCGCAGCAATAGCAAATAAAATCCTTAGTGGATTTAGGCCTACTTGGTGGTTTGCTAGATTTTTTAGCTACGTAATTAACAGCTCTAGAATGACATCTCAAAACGCTTTGGTCTGTTTCAGCAGATTCTAAGGATAAAGCTAAGGATGTTGTAGCCTTTAAATCCAGAGTCTGCTTCAACAACTCGCGTTGAATGACTTCTGATTGTATCCCCCGAATTAGGCGATCCCTAATCATTTCGGTGTTAATATCTTTAATTTTAGCGAAGTCACAATACTTCGTCATTAGCTTAAGTGCAGCTAAATATTCTCCGATACTCTCATCTGATTTTTGCGATCTTTTAAAGAATTTAACGCGCTCAGATACCAAGGAGGGCACTGGCTCGATGTCGTCTAATACTTTTTTAACGCGTTCGTCAAAAGTTAAAGAGTCGGGCAAATCAGGTGAAATTATATTCAAAATCCTATCAAACATTTTCTGGCCTACAGATGCAATTAGGAAATTTACTTGCTTGGTTGCTGGTATTTCTTTAGCTTTAAAATAGTAACTAATTCGGTTGGAGTATTTCTCCCATGTATCGGACTCACAATCGAATTCCGAAAATAAACCAACGGTTTTAGACGAACCCATATTGACGTCGTCTTCACTATCACTAGATTCAAAATTTAAAGTTAAATTTGAACTAGCTTCATTAACGCTTGCGTTCACTACTGAATTATTTTCAGCTTCACTTTCACTGCTACTTTTAGCAGCTTCAGGTGGTTTGCTACCGACACCTGTCTTTGACATAAGCCTTACAAAATAAAATTTAATTACAATCCTGTTTAACTTGCAAGGTTTAAACTGGAGCACTCAAGACTACTGTAATTATTTTAAGAATTATTACTTTCCGATATAAAAATATCGGTATCGGTAATCGGTTCCGGTATCGGTAACTAACGTTACACAACCGATACTTCTTACCAATATAACATTAACTTATTAACAGCAACAGTCTTACAACGTCCATTTATTATTATCAGAATAACATTAGCTTTAGCTTAGCAGACGACATTCAGTGCACTTGGCCTCTGCCTCATGCACCTGTAATAGCTACCACATGTGGCCCTATCCAGATACTCAGTAGACATCAGTGGTCCGGCTCCAGAGCCAATCAGCTCTCCCTGCTACCGCAGCATCCAATTGCGCATCTTCAGCAATACAAAAGACCAGGATACGGGTCCCCTTTATAAACGACCTCCCTGGCCTTTTTCACTCTCTCTCCCGACGATTTTGGACCTAAAAAGCCACCCGTCTCTGAGCCGACCACCCCAGGATTCCCAGCCGGAATTATTCTGAGTTAAGTAATTTTTACGATCGGACTTAGCCGAATTTTGAAGGAGCTTCCCTCCTTTAGAGCCTAAGTCCGGTTCAGAGTTAAGAAAGGGCGCATCTCTTAAAGAGCTCCCTTTCTCTTATTTCCCCTTGGTCCGATTATTTTAGGAGTGCTTTAATTTAATATTACGAAGTTTAACTGATTTAAAGGGAGGGATAACCCTAAACATAATTAACTGAATAAATAGCTTTCGGATCATAGAACTTGTGTGGACTCCCTTACTTTGCTCATTTATTGCTTTATGTGCTGTTGTTATATTATTAGCATTTGTGCCGACGGTACGATTATTATTATCGTACCACTGAGTCTCCGTAAGATCTTACAATAGAAGATATTACGAGAGATTTACACTACCGGTCAACTATTTAAACACAGAAATAAATCAAGCTTGACTGTAGCCTACCTAGTTTTGTAAATTAACTGCCTACAAGTTAAATTTAAAGGGACTAGGCTTTGAAAAAAAATGTTTCAACATTCACCATAAATACAACGTTTTACGAAAACAACACTTCTGGCCTAAGCCTCAGCACAGACCAAATTTCACTAAGTTTAAGCATAAACCTATGGTGTTAAATTTTACACCGGCACACACCAGCCCGAATATGGGCAATGGCACAATCGAATTTACAAGGGTTAATTTAGCAGCGTATTTTTCGAACCTTCAGGTTTATAATACTGCCTGTGCGGACACGCCAGTGCGTTGCTCTAGAACACTGCCAAGGTAAAATTAACCATAATAAATCCAATTGCCCACTTCGGTTCTAGTTGTAAAGGTACTAAATTTAACTATTATCATTTTCGTACCACAATTTACTACCATGACAAAATAACACTGTTTGAAAAAGTTTAAACTCTGATAGGAATTCAGAGCACTAATTTTCATTGCAAAATGAAAAAAATTTGCAACTTACCACAAATATGGAGCAAAGATGTGGTTGAAGACCTATCAGTTTAAGCTCAAATTTTAAAGATTACCAATGGTACCAGTCTCGTCGCCAACTGTAATATCCTTGGCTTGGACACACCTAAGCCCAGCGTGGGCACCAATGGTAATGAAACACACAGACTACCAGAGTGTAGGCTACAGTTGATAATACAGTTTACTTCCTGTTAACTGTGGTATAAATAGTGATACAGCAGGAAGTCATGTGATGTAACAAAATGCAGTATATAAATAATGGGACAGCCTATTAGGTAGTTAGAGGGTTATCTGGGTATGGTTAACATAAAGCCATGAAATTGAAGGCGGCCATTGTGGAGCACACAAGTGACGACTCCACACTTCCGATGTTGGTTAAAGGGATTTACCGATGGAAATTTAACGTGGTGTTGAGTTAGCATGACGTCACAACCGTGGCATAAAGGAAAGTTGCTCTGCTGAGAATTGTTTCAATATAAAGATTGTGACGTGTTCCGATGCGTGTTTACAACCTTGGCTAAGTTAAAGGCACTTAACTTCCTCCGGTATATGTTAGGTTTTCCTCGATTCATTACCGGAAATATTTTTATATGAATTAATTTACTTGTTATTTGATTGTCTAAGGGTACGATCCCGATGACAGACGTGGCGTGTGTACGCTATTAGGCTCCTATGGTACCGTTCGGTCCGAATGGTTTATTACTCCCACCACAAGGCTGGTATGCCGCTGGCCCTAATTTTTGACGACGTAGAGAGCGCGTATACTCTCTGAAGTAGGTACTTCTCGTGGGGCTACGTGCTTTTGTCGCTTGCAGCCCTGGAAGAAAGATAATTATGTTAAATTCCCGAGTGCAAATTTAGGACAATTTGGACTGATGACTAGCTACTATAAATCCTTTATTGGTAATATTAGTAATAGCTAGTGCATGCATAAATACTTTACAATGTATAAATGTAAACTGCATAAACAGCAGCAGCGTAAACATAAGCTAATTTGTAATCGTAGTTTATAATGTTGGCTGCGTATGACCCAATGCAATATGCATTATGTATATCTGTGATGTATTTACGTGGTAACATCTGTGGGTTCTGCTACATTATGACTACACTATGGAAAGGGACTTACACTGCTGTAGGTTAACACAATAAGGACAATTTATTCGAGTGACATGGCTTCTTATAACTTCTTACAGTCATGTGACACAGTACGTCACATGATCTATGGTACATGGATAATTACAATATTCACCTCCTAAACTATGGCAGTATAGAATGTTACAGCTATGAGGGATTACAGTAGGGAACTAAATTGGCTACCTTGTGGTGCATCGATGACGACACCTGAATACAACCGAAGAAATAAAACAAAACAAGAAAAATAAAATACTATTGCTAAGCTGAAAATAAAGAATGTATTAATTTCCAGCTTACATGTATTTTTGTTAGTTCTCTACCTGGCCTTATGAATTTACATTGCTGAGCACTTTCAAATGAAAAGCTAAACATTCTTTGAAAGCTGTTACATAAAATAATTAAAAAAAAACAGTTTATTTTTTAAAGGTCTGTCTGAAAACTTGACAGCCTGAAACAGGTGTAATTTTAACATTTGATTTTAAATCCCTTTATTTTTTAACAATCAATAAAGTTTTTAAATTGCATATTCTTTCTTTTTTACAATATGTACATTTTTGGCAAATTCGTAACAAGCAACGAAGTAGGCTAGTTGTAAGATCTTTTTGCCGGCCATCTGCTTGCTGTAGTTTGTTTACAGCTGTTACAGGTGTTGTTAGTACTGGTGGATATCCATATAGCTGTTTTTTAAGCTCCATCAGCATTTTGTGGATATCCGAAGGTTTTGTCATGAAAGAAAAGAAACAAAGGGTTAAAACCGAAAAATCAATTTTTTTCACATGCAACAATGGTACGCTATATTTTTCCAATTAAGGTGCAATTAAAATTAACAAGGTCTATTCCCTGCACCGCGTAATGAAGGACGTAGACATTTTCGCGAGCACCGCACAGTTGAAAATGAAACTCTCAGTTGAGTTTACATATAACCGATTACGATGAATAAACAATGTAGTTAACCAAACAGAGAATAAAAAAATAATAATTGGTGAGTATTTATTAGATATCCAGCTTGTCCGGAGCTTTGCGATGTCTTTTTGGACAGCCAGAAACATTAGTAGACTGCGCAGTATCCTCTACCTTAGGCGGAGATGGCACAGCTTTACGCTTTTCGAATTTATGTTTGGCCTTCACCTCAGTGGGCTCTGTTGACGTTTCGTTTGGAGACTGCGTTGCTAATACCACAGGCTCTGAGCCGTCTGTCTCATTATTTTCTCGTAAGAGAGCGCTCGAAGGAAAAGACAAGGTTTGTTGACTGACGTCATCAGACTCTGCCACTGTGTGTGTATGGGGTGATTTGCCTCGTAACGTGCTGCCCCCTGGTGTTGGATCTTGAAGATTATCAGGTGAGGTGTCTCTGGTGGTTGAAGAACCGGCATAGCAGCAGAGCTTGTACGTGATTGTCTACAGAGCGGCGTTTCGCGTCGGAACGTGCTGGAGTCATCTGACTTTCCGTTTTCTGACTATTCCCGCCAAAATATTGGTGTTTTTGCAGAATAGTGCGTTGTTTCAAATTATTGCCTTTTTTATTTATGCTTGTTTTGACTGATTCCGACGCCGGACTATTTGAGTTGATCGAATTATCAACGGGGTCTTCAGTAACTTTAGGACGCAAATGGTCGCGATGTTTTCTTACAAGCTGTTGTTCATTTGTAAGTACCATGTATAATTAATGAGGTAGTTGCTAATTTATTATTCCGTTAACCCATAGCTTGTTATTAGTGGTACTAAAATCATGATACCAGACTTCGTCACCGACCTGATATTTCAGCAGTTTACGGTGTTGAGTGCTTTTAAGTCTGTTTTTGTTGATTGCGTTTTGCAACCGCTACTGGATCGGGATAGAGTAAATCGAGACAAGATTTTAATTCCCGATTAAATATATAGTTTACCAGCTGTAGTTGGGTGGTCGAACTTAGTGTAATCCTAGATGATATTAAGTAGCATTTATACTTACTTGGATACTAAAATCATCACGTCTTGCAGCTTTGTAGATTCTCTTAAAATTCCGAACATAGACCTCTGCTAAACCATTTACCCAACGGGGAAAACTAGATCCGGTCATATGACGGATTCCATTTAATTTTAACCATGCTTTAAATTCGTAAGACGTCCACCGACTCCTGCTGTCGGCAACTAAGGAATCAAATAAACCATATTCGGCAATGTAGTTATTAAATATATCAATAACTTTCGCAGATGTCGTACTTTTCATTTTGTGCATAAACGGTATTTTGCTATGTGCATCCACGATTATTAGAAACATATAGTTATCTAACGGTCCAAGGAAATCGGCGTGGAAACACGCATTAGGTTTAGTTGGATACTCCCAGGTGTGCTTAGGACCTGCAGTTTGAGTGTCCTTAAATTCTTGACAGTTAATGCATGATTTGACTTTCTTTTCAATATCTGCATCAATTGGCGGCCACCAAACCTTAGATCTAGCCAAGACTTTCAATTTAATATTGCCACGGTGTGAGCTGTTTAGATCACTAAGTATTTGTTTTGCAAAGCTTCAGGCACGACGATTCTATAGGCTACCCCAAAACAAAGTATCAGACTCGATGGCGATTTCATTACGGCGTGTGAAGTACGGAGTCATGTCAGGGTTATCGCAGACAGCAGGCCACCCATGATTTAAGTATCTGTAAACCTTAGAAAGAAGTTTATCCTTTCTACTTTCGAGTACCAGAGTTTCGTTTAAAACTGGTAAGTTGGAGATTGTTTCCAAGGCCAAAATGTTGCACTGGGCTTCTGCTTCCTCAAACTCCTCAGTGTTAGGGAGTGGGAGCCTAGACAGAGCATCAGCTGTTAAATTTTGCTTCCCTGGATTGTGTTCAAAATCATAAGAGTAAGCATTCGGCATAACTGCCCATCTTTGAACTCATGCTGCTGCCATCTGCGGCATTCCTTTTTTAGGACCATAAATCCACACTAAAGCCTTCTGATCAGACTGAGGTGTGAACTTCTGATCATAAACGTATTCATGAAATCGTTGCATTCCCCACGCTATACTGAGTGCTTCCCGATCAAAATGACTGTACCCAGCTCCGACTTTTGTTAGCTTACGTTAGGTAAAAGCTATTGGTCGCAATTCCCCGTTTGGCATGACATGCATAAGGCACACACCAATTCCGTAGGACGAGCCGTCACAGACTAGTTTCAGTTTTATTTTTTTGGATCATAATGGACCAGAACGTTTGATCTAAGAAAAAGTTCTTTAAATGTATTTACTGCCTTGTCACATTCTGTCCCCCTACCCATTTAACTTTAGGACTTAACAGCCTGGTAACTGGAGACAAAATGTGAGCTAGGTTTGGTAGATATTTTGAGTAATGGTTAACGAACCCTAGGAAACTTTGTAGCTCCTGAATACAAGTAGGGTTTGGAGCCTTTGTGACAGCCTCAACTACCTCAGGAAGTGTGTGCAGTCCTTCAGCATCAATCATGTGGCCTAAATATTTGAATTCTGGGCACGACAGTTTGCACTTGTCGATACTGAATCTACCCCATGCATCCTGCAAAGCAGTTAGAAGTTGATCTAACAATTCGTTATGCTTAGACCCTTTCCCACTTACAAGGATGTCGTCGTAAAAGGGAAGACATTTTGGAATCTTACTGGTGATTTTTGTCATGACCCTCTGGAAAATTCCTGGACTAGATGCTAACCTAGAGGTACATGCAACCAGTGGAACAGACCCAAAGGTTTATTTATTGTTAGGGCTGCTTGCGATTCAGGATCTAATTCGATTTGCAGAAAGGCATCTTTAAGATCGATTAAGCTGAAAGTGTCACTCCCAGCTAATTCGCTGAAAAGTTCTGCAGCCGTGGGAACTGGATAATGGACCACCTCCAATTGTGGATTTACTGTTGTTTTGTAATCGCCGATAATTCTAATGTCGCCATTAGCTTTATGGATGATCACGATCGGCGTCGACCATTCTGAGGTGTCCATGGGTTCCAGAATGTTTAGGGTAACCAGGCGTCTAATCTTTTGGTTGACCTTCTCTTTAAGTACCAAATTAACCGGTCTGACACGACAATACACAGGTTTGGCATCCTGTTTAAGTTGGATTTTAGCCTTGTACCCTTTAAATTTTCCCATGCCAGGAATGAAAAGTTCAGGGAAACCCTTAACTATTTCATTAGTGTCAACAGGTGAAATGTTGGCTTTAACACTCTTGACACGTTTTATTTATGTTTGTAAATCATAAAAGGGAATACAGTCAACCCTAAACATTGAAAGCCAATCTTTGCCCAGTAAAGCTGGTTTATACTTGGTAGAAACTAAAGCTCTAAGTTTTCTACTTGGCCCTTGATTTTGACTGTAAGGCTAACTGTGGATATTGTCTTCTCGATCCCTTCGGTATAAGAGTGAATGGAATATGGACTTAATTTTAAAGGACAATTTGAAAAATACTTCCTATGTCATTCAATGGGAATGATTGAAGCGTCAGCCCTGGAATCGAGTTCCATGGTAAGCTCAATTCCATTTAGGCGGACTGGTAAAACCCATTGTAGATTTTCATTGAATTCACGACAATAATGATTTTATTTGTTACCAGGGGAATTGACATTTGGTCCACAGCCTCACTTACTCCAACAGTGTTGTTATTAATGCAGTAATCATCCTCTGACTCATATTCACTACCTGACCCACTTCCGTATCACTTGAACACTTCATTTAAATGTAATATTCCGTAATTTGTTTGTAACTCTGTGAGACAACGTCAGCCTTGATGTTTGTGTTGTGCACGTCGTGTTCGCATAAAGTTTGTTCCTAAGGCTGGGGGGGGGGGGAGGAGGGAAGTGGGCAGCAGAGACCATTGATCGGTCCTGGTTGACAGCATGTGAGGAAAATCCTCACTGGTACCTGGTTTTGGCCGTGAAGGTCAACCGGTTTCTGTGGATTACGTATAACACGGTTTTGTTCATTCAAATTGAACTATGCAGTGTTTTCTGTCAATCCATTTTTCCATTTCTCTTAAAACCGGTTGGTCCTAAGGATTATCCACAAGAGGGTCGTTTTGAGTACCTCTTTCTGGAGTATAAGTCGCCCCCCCCCCCATTTCTGCCCCATCCTAGGTATATTTAATCTGCTAAAACAGTGGAATAATAGCTGTTATTACTATTACTTCACATACTAAGGCTTATTGCTGTGGCTTAAACGGTTTCCAAGATATTAGGTTGGGATGGGGTTTTAGGGGCCGCAGTGCCCTTAGAAAGCATTTCTGGACACACGTTTATAGAATTTGTTAACCTTCATTTGTACGTAGAAGTCATCCTTAAAGTTTCTGCATAGGGTTTAGAAACACCCTGCATACGATTTATTTAACATGGAACACCTACATTATGTTGCTCTCACAATTTTCAATACAACTCTAAAATTACTGATTTTAATTATTTTTTTTTACTGTTTTCCAATGCAGGAATCTCCCCTGAATTCCGCAGCGGGTCTCCTAAATACCATGGTAACGTGTTACTGTGGCAACGACAAGGATGATTCCATTATGATTCGCATTTTTGATTCCAAAGCAACAGGCGCCATGTGGGATCGAAGGGCCGAAGTAGCAGCCGTCAAGGTAAGAACATATACCAGAATTCGTTATAAGTTAGTACAGTAAGTAGCCCACCCAAAAATGGAGTCTGAGGAGGAGGAAGTTGTAAGTCTCTCACAGCTCTCTAAATCAATTCCTTACCAGCAATTTAAATATTTTCAAACCGTTCAGAAAGCCAAGTTTTAGAATTGTTTAAGCTTTAATAACACTTTATTTGTTTACTTTAAACAAATTTTACTTTTAACTTCGAGTCTTGGAATGGTGTGGGGAGGGGGGAGGTCATTGGTCCCCACTCCTTGGGCACGCCATCGTGTTGGTATGGAACTTTTTTGTAAACACAAGCGTATTTTCGAGTGGCAAAGGAAAGAGAGTCGCATCTAGGAAACAGCTTAATTAACAATAAATAACAATTACACACGTACACAGGGAAATAAATTAAACTAATTTTCCCAGGGTTTAAATTCGACTGTAGGAAGACATTCTTCTCTATTCGCATCGCATCTGTTTGGAATTCGTTTAGTGAAAACATTGTCTTGACGCTGTCACCCTACGTTTTTAAGAAATTATTAAATGAATTTTGTTTAACGGCGCATTTTCTCCGTTATTGGGATTGAATGCTTACATTGACCAGTTTTCAACCATCATTGTTGAATAGTGTTTTTAAATGTGTATGTATAATATGCCTCTACATTATCTGACAAAGTATAGTGTATATTGATACTGATTGATTGTTTTACCACTTTATATCCTGTTTGTATTGCTGGTAAGTCGTAAGTGGTCTTTCGAGACCCTCTCTTGCCATGTGCTTTTCTGGAGCAAAAAATATTATTTTTTTTTTTGCCTTGCCCACAAATGCGAGTTTTTGTCCTTCTGTGCAAGCGATCTAAAAGTTTCTGGATTCATTATCAGGTCTCTGAACTCTGAACTATCAGTGCTCATTCGCTGTTATCCCCGTTATGCCCTGCTAGGCCCTGCTAAGCTGCTATTTCGTAAAATTTGCTTTCTTGCGTACGAAATCTTCATCGACGATTCCATTTCGCATCGCTACATCATTTGCTATCTGGTGACATCACTTGTTTTTCTTGCGCCATTTATTATCATCGGATGTGTGACGCTTTTTACGTTTATGACATCACTTAACAACTCTACTCTCTCTTACGCTATGGAGATTTATCCCACGCAGAAATGGCTCGCTGTTAAGACTGAAAACCCAGTGTTTTACGCTGCGGTTCTTGCAAACGAAAATTTTATTATAAATATACGGGTCTGGCGAATTTACTATAAAGGCAATGGGGGGGGGGGGAGAAAGACGACTGGAATTGAAAGAGATGCAAAAAAATAAACTCAAACAATAAAATAAACTCAAATAATAAGATTAAACTCAAACAATGAAGAGGATGAAAAAGGGTTAAAGGGTTAAAGGGTTTAACGAGCGTTAACCACTCCTGGTCATCTGCCCGAAGCCCTAAGGCTGAAGACAATGAAATTGACAAAGAAGAGGGAACGGCATCTAGTGACGATGTAAACAAAGACTCACTCGCAGTAATTGAAACAAAGCTTAACGAGGTGCGCAAAGGAATGACATTTATCGAGAGGCAATACAAAGACACCAAGAAGGAAAATACGGAAATTAGGAAAGAAACCGTGAATATATAAGCAACCCTGTAAGCTCTTGAAGAAAGAACGAACAAGCTGAACGAATGTAAATCAGAAACACTTACACTAAAAACTGTAACATTGCTTGTACGCTACGAACGACATAGGCTACACGTGGTAAGCATAGACACATTTAATGAAGTGCACTGATTACAGAGAGAGACCACGCCATCTATCGGCGGGCCATACAACTATATTGGTATGGAGTGCCAACCGTTACAAAAACCAAGGTGGAAGAAATGAAAAAGTGCTAAAATGACAGTGAACAGTATGGAAGAAACAGAACTCTGGAGATTTTTGGTGTTGAATCGGAAAAAAAGCAAA
Organism: Lithobius niger; assembly: GCA_023313725.1. Classification (NCBI taxonomy): domain Eukaryota; kingdom Metazoa; phylum Arthropoda; class Chilopoda; order Lithobiomorpha; family Lithobiidae; genus Lithobius; species Lithobius niger. The sequence goes on from JAHWFP010249291.1 coordinate 14,167, forward strand.
AACATTATTGACACCATTCACCGTCTTGCTGATGCCTTAAAGCTGCAATACTTCGACGAAAGACAGATTGAACGTGTCCATCATCTACCAACTAAAAATAAAGATAACCACGATCAATTGTGATGAAAATTAAAAGTAGAAACTACAGAGATGAATGGTTGTCTGGGAGATAAGATCGAATTACAAATGATGGTGCTTTCGATAACCGAAACAACGAAGAAATTTACATAACTGAACACCTGACTCCCTATTATAAGTCACTTTTATGGAAAACCAAGGACCAATTCAAGCGTGATTACAAGTTTATCTGGATCAAGAGGGTAAAATCCACTAAAGAAAAAGCGAAAATGACAAGGCCATATCTATTATTCGTAATTAGGATGACCTTAAAAAAATGACAAAGCTACTTGCGACCACCAAAAATAATCCAATTCGTTGAGATTGAAGATAAAAGCGAATTTGTTAACATTTTTGCAGAAAATTTGGTAGAACTTTCAAATAATCACCTTGATCTAAACGGGGTTAAAGGTGTACGTGGTTGACAAATAAACCTTAGAAGCTGCAGAACTCATTGGGATGAATTACTGATCACCATTGCAAACAGCAAAATTATTTGGGACATTATTATTATTGAGATAAACGTTAAAGACGAAGAATTGATTTGCTACCAAAATGCTAACTACAATCAAATTGCAATTTGCAGGAAACTGATGAAGGGTGGTGGAATTATGATATTTGTAAAACAACAAATTGAAATCACATATTGTGAAAAATTAGCATTTCAAATAGTGAAGCATTGGATATTGAATGTAGTTTTGAAGGTAAAACTCTTAATTTTATTGCTATTTATAGACATCCCTCCTCTAGCCGTCTGAATGTTATCAAGGCACTTATAAGGACCACCTAAAGAATAAAAATAAAAATCCAACAAATAATCCAATCGTGATCAGAAATTTAAACTTTAATCTTTTAAAGGAAACACAAGATGTATCGAAAAAAATATGATATCGAAAGATTTGAAAAAACCTTATGGCTGCAAACGGTTTTACATTGCAAATCAACTCTCCTACTCGTGTTGAACTAAAAATGAATATTATCAATAAATTTTGCCACGACGTTCTTTACACTATATTAAATAAACTTGTTTGTAATGATTTCGTTGTTGGTATCAAAATTGCGGACCACTATTTTGCTGGCTTTGAAATTTTTCACAATAATTTGATATGACAACCCATACAAATTCATAAAAAAATTGAATCACTATAACATTATCAAACAACTGGAAAATTATGACTCGAATATACTTGAAGGTTTAAAAAATTCTAATGATCTGTGTACTGAAATTGAAAAAAAACTATTCAAAATATTTGTGATATAAATACGACTTACAGAAATACACCTTTAATAACCTAGTAATAAAGAGTGGATGAACAATAATTTACTTTGCAAAATAAACTATAACAATAAACTGTGGTCTAAAATTTCTAAGACAAGTAGGCTATCTCCTGAAATTATTCACGAATACAAAACTTGTAAAAAACACGGTAAATCGGAACATCTACACAGCTAAATATGACTTTTATAAAAAGTATATTCAGGAAATTAAACTGACAGTGCTAAAGTTTGAGAAAAACTGAACCTGCTCATGGGTAAAAAAAATACAATTGATCAACATATCGAATATAATTTCTCAACTGTTGATAATAGACTTCTTTGCAATGATTTTGGTAGGCGTTTTACTTAAGAAATTGGTTTATTCAAAAACTAGTAATTAACATGTGAAAAAATGTCTCATTCATTTCACCAGGAACTTAAAGAAAGTAAATACTATTCAAAATTCAATTTCTGTATCAACTCCCACTATTTACGAGCTGAAAGAAATTCTGAGCATTATTAAGATAAAAAAAAATGAACTGGTTTTGTTAGTGTACTAATGGCTAAATGGAGAGAAAACTCGGCTATCTTCCTTCAGAAACTTATTATTCTGGACTGTGAAATCTGGCCTGAAAATATTAAAAATAAATCTTCAGGCCTGTGTGCAAAGAAAGTAATGACAAAGACTACAACAATTATAGACCTGGTGCACTAAAGATATGACAACCCATACAATTTCATAAAAAAATTGAATCACATTATCAAACAACTGGAAAATTATAACTTGAATATACTTGAAGGTTTTAATAATTCTAATGATCTGTGTAATGAAACTGAAAAAACTATTCAAAATATTTGTGATATAAATACGACTTACAGAAATACACCTTAAATAAATAAGATAGTTGATAGATTTTTTGCTTATAAATTGAAATGTTATTCAACAAATGTAAACTGTTTAATGAAAAATATTCTGAAAAATAATCTTTCACCACAGATGCCCTTTTTTACATTAATAATCATATTTGCCGTGCTTTGAATGAAGGTAAAGTTGTTAGTGCCATTCTCATTGACCTGCACAAGACTTTTGATACTATAAATAAAGATTTATACAAAGCAAAACTTCACAAACTTGGAATTCGTGGTAAAATTTAGAATATTGTTATTAGTCATCATACTGATAGACTTTGCGTGGTGAAAATTGAAGACTGCATTGTTGACTGGATAAAGGTCGAATGTGGTGTTGCTAGGGCTCGATTCTGGGCCCTATCTTATTTTTTATTTACCTTAACGACACTAGTGACTTAAAGTGGAAGACCTATAACTCCTTCTTTCTCTCAACTCTGATAAAGATACTATGATTAGTAACTTACAAAATGACTTGGATCTGGTTAATTGCAAATCTGGTCTTATTGCAAATGAACTCTACTTAAATTCTGATAAAATTTGTGTTCTTCCTATCACTACTTCGAAATCGAATATGACCATTGAAAATGTGGATATTAAACTATAGTGCATCATACTGATTGCATTAATGTCAAAGATTTGATACGATGTAAGTGTAAAAGTTTAAACACGGTGAAACAAACTAAATACCTTGGTATTGAGATTGACAGTAGTAGAAAGTTTATTAGCCATTGAAATGCCCTTGTCAGCAAAATTAGAAAGATTCTGCCGGGCCTTTATAAAATCAGACAAATTCTTAGTACACAAAACAAGAGACTTATTTTCAATACTAGTATTTTATTTTTGATAAGATATGCATGCCCACTTTTTGCTTATACCTCGTCTGAAAAAGTGAAGCGTCTTCAGAAAATTCTAAATAAAGCTTGTAAGGTTCTTTTTAAGAAAAGAAATTGTACAAAAAGGTCTTGTGAACTTCTACTTGAGAATAAACTGATGACACTTGAACAGAATTCGGATTTCACAGTAACTTCCAACTTTTACTTTAACGCCCGTACCACAGCTGTGTTTTAGGAGTACTTAAGCAAAGACTTAAGTCGGAGTTGCTTCTTAAGTAGTAGTTTGGTACCACTATCTGTTACTTGAGCAATGAATTCATTTCCTTTGCTTAGGCAATGACGTAAGTTATCGGCTCCTACCACTGCTGTCTCAAAACCCCTACTTGAAAGTTAAGTAATGCTTGGATCTGAGTAAATGGTCAAGTCCTGTCATGAGTAGACTTAAGTAACCGTTGTTGCCGATGGAAACAATAAACTTTGCGTATAGAAAAGATATGAAGGACCACGGTAGCGATCCTTATGTAAGCCTCAGCATGAACTTCCATGTTAAACGTCAAACTTTGAACTCCTATAGTCTCGCCCAGAATTGACATAGACCAACGAAATTCGGTATTTGGGGTCGTGTCGTAACTATTTCACCACATTACAAATTTTAATGACAAAAATCAAACCGTTTGGCGTCCACAGCATGGCCATTTCTTGTTGTTGTTGTTGTTGTAGTTGTTGTTGTTGTTGTTGTTGTTGGGACTCTTTGCCCTCACCTGGAGACCGAACCACTGAACCGTTTTTCAAGTTCTATAGCTTAAAACGTAGGTCTGGACAAGGCCTAGGGCCTTTCGCAGGCTATTTTAACGTAACTACAATATTCGTGACACGGAAAGCCAAATGGGCTAAAAATTTTGTTCTCACCTAGAGATCGAACCAATGAACCGATTTTCAATTTGTATAGCTTAAAATGTAGGTATTAAAACCGACCAGGGCCTTTTGAACCCGATTTTGATGTGACTGCAGTATACTCGTCGGCAGAGCAATTATTATTGCAGAGCACTGGGCAGAAATCATTAATGTTGCTGTTGGGACTCTTTGTCCTCACCTGGAGATCGAACCACAGAACCGATTTTCAAGTTCTATAGCTTAAAACGTAGGTATGGACAAGGCCTAGGGCCTTTCGCAGGCTATTTTAATGTAACTACATTATTCTTGACACGGAAAGCCAAATGGGTTAGAACTTTTGCTCTCACCTAGAGATCGAACCAATGAACCAATTTTCAATTTGTACAGCTCAAAATGTTGTTATTAACACCGATCAGGGCCTTTTGAACCCGATTTTGATGTGACTGCAGTATTCTCGTCGGCAGAGCAATTATTATTGCAGAGCACTGGGCAGAAATCATTAATATTGCTGTTGGGACTCTGCCCTTGCCTGGAGATCGACCCACAGAACCGATTTTCAAGCTTAAAACGTAGGTATGGA
>JAHWFP010249292.1:0-11876 GCA_023313725.1 Lithobius niger
CCGGATTGGTTTCAGCAAGGTAAAAGCGGAAACTATTGCTTGTTTGTGACTCCGTTCTACCGAATGATAGGTACTCAGATTTCTTTGTGCTGTGTGAATCTCGTAACTGATCAAACGTGGTAATCATCAAATCTGCATAGTTGTGTACGATTACGACAGCACTTTATATAGGCTATATAGTAACAGATAGCAATAGATAGCTAGAAAAAACCTCTAGACGAAACAAGTGGACTAAAACGAATCGTTAAATAAGCACCGACAGTCACTAGTGTAGAAGAGTAAATCGTAGGGATGGGGGCCCCCATAGCCGCAGGGAGTCGGGCAGAAAAAGGAATCTTAGCTAGCTCTCCTGGTAAAAGCACTTAATAAACCAAATTCAACAGTCCAAATCATTGGAAACCAAAACCTAAGTCAACACCACTGGAAATCTAAGCCCCAAAAGAAAAACTTGGCTTGCGTTTGGAAGCAGAACAACGTGTTAGACTGAACACCAAAGAAAATTGCACGCTTCTACCGTAGTGCCATCTGTTGTTCTTCGTAGTGTTAAAATCCTGCAGCAAGCGAAGGAATGTACAAATCATGCATAAAGAAATATTAACAGTGAAGTAAAACATTAGCTAAATCTGTAGTAGTAAACCTGAGAAAATCTGATAGATTCTCAATCATCAGGTGAAGGTTAACGATGCAAATGATAACAGATGGCGCCACAGTAAAATCGTGAGGTTTTTTTTCATTTGTGAACGTGAACTGAACTGCTTAACGACAGCATAAAGTTACTGTCTTCAGATAAAAATGTTAAATGGACAAGTTAACCATCAATTTATGTTAATAATTACAGATTTGATCATCTTGACCACGACTGTAATAATCATGAGTCTGTATGTTTTTTCACACAACATTCGTGTTTTTTACATTTTCCCCTTTTATTTTACCACTGGCAAATCTTCAAGTTTTTCATACTGGCAGCATCCCTTTAATCAGCACTCGCTAAATGCCAAGCAGCATTCTAAATAGAAGAATCCTTTTCACTAAAACAGCCTGGCGTATAGCAGCAACCACAGGCTACTATTAGTTTCGTACACTGTAATTGATTACGTATGGACGTAATATCTGGTATGGCCAATTAAGCATGCATTAACAATCAAATGGAGTCTTGTTAATGCAGTCTTAATTGGCCATATCAGATAAAACAGACCATTCAAAACAATTAAATTTGTGCTGTTGACACTAACTCTTAGTTTTTTCTTGATTAAGGTAAGTTTCTTAACTTTTTTCAGGTTTCAGAGATGAGCGTAATGGTGTAACAATACTTCCAGTGATACTAAAGGCATGTGTACGTTATGACTAAAAAAGAGCCTTAATAAGGCACTGCTGCAGTTACCAAGCGTAATATGAACGCGAATGTCCGAAAAAGCATAAAAAAAAAAAAAGAGTTAAATCTGCACGAATTACCTGCAAATTTAGTTAATATATTGAATTCCAGGGTAGTCTTTCAACCTTCGTGCAGCAGGAACCATGCATAGATCATAATCATCGACTGGAATCCCCCAAAATGAAGGTCCAGTGGTCACAGAATTGCGCGCTTAGACTAGGCACAAGCCACGTTGCGCGGTCGGTTAAATGGACGTAATTGCTCGGTATACCGAGATTGCCGATCATGCTCTGCTCGCCGAGAATCGGCTCGGCAGCTCGGTATCGGTACAGCCTTAGTAAACTTAATACCCATTTGTTTGTAAGTACACTGTGTAATTATTTGGAAGCAGCTGAACTAACATAATTTATCTCACCAATCATCCTCTTATTTTAACTCTGAAATAATACTGAGGATAAGTTTCGTGTCATTTTTAAGGAGAATTCTATTAATACGAAACTGAAGCAGCTATATCAAGAAGGCTTTTCCAGGCTGGAGTTTCAATGGTGGTGATTGACATGATTGGTAACTTAATTAATTTTCGTTGGTTGCTGATTTTTACCAACAAGCTTTGATCAGCAGGCAGCAGCCCTTGTCAAGATTAACGACATAGTTGTGACGAGTGTTCATGTGTTATCTCCTTTTCTTTTAACCTTAGGCAAAAAAGACATGTTACATGAATGCCAAGGAGAGTGAGCGAATGCAGGACCTTCTGGCTGATACCCGATTAGGCAAAGGAAGGATCTTGTCAGACAAAGATATTTCAAAGGTAATTTTAAAAAAAGGATGGAAATGGAGTAAATGGTATGGACAAACCTTCTATTTATTTTTCTCAGAACTACCAAAGTTAAAAGGAAGAAACATAATTCTTAATTACCCAATGCCAATGTAAAATTTAAATAAAGGACTACAAAGCTCCCTTGACATCATTTTTACATCTACCTACCCATGGTTCCACATCAGCACATGGGTATATTGATGAAATTGTGTGTAAATTTCAAATACTTGCAGCCGACCCATCATCGTACACAGGTTGCACATTCACAAAATGACTTTGCGTATGACTTGGCCATGGAATTTCGAAAGTTTATAAAAAAGTTTATATCCAATATAACTACAAAACAAACAAAAAATGTTGACTTTCCCAGATTTACCTGGCATTTCTGAGAAAATATCCGGTAAAGGAATTATTGCTTCACTGCGGCTGCATTCATTTTTTTTTTTATGGTTTAAGCAATGAAACTTTCAGAATAATCGTTGAGCCTCAGTAGACATTTTGCGAATTTGACAACCTAAGGTTTGGTGACTTTAAACTTTTTTCCTTAGTAAGTGTATGCAAGGCCCCTTGCCAGGTGAAACCTGAAGCAATCCCCCCCCCCCCCCCCCCCCGTCCCCTTACTTTTCCTTTACTACAGCCCTGGTTTAAAGATTTCTATAAGTTTTTTTATTTTTTTGTTAACTTTTCTACTATTGGCCACCTAAAACTTTTTAAGAAATACGTGCGGGTGGTAGGGATGTACCGAATATTCGGTAATTATTCGGTATTCGGCGTATTCGGCCAAAAATTCAAGTATTCGGTATTTGGCCGAATAGTGATATTCGGTATTCAGCCGAATACTGATTTGGGCCAAATAGTGATATTCAGTATTCGGCCGAATAGTTTAAGATTTGTTGGTATTCGGACGAATATTTTTTTTCGTATATAGTTATGCAATTGTATTAATGTAAGAATGTTTAGCTAAGCATTTAGTTTTTGGTTTGTGAGGAATTGTCTTCTGACATTTCTAAAAGAACGAAAAATTATCAAATATGTTTAAATTACAGGTATTCGGCCGAATAATTTGGTATTTGGCATATTCTGCCATTATTCGGCACAGGACTGAATAATTCGGTATTCGGCCGAATATGTAAATTGTTTGATACCGAGTATTCGGTTTTCGGCAGTTTAACTATTCGGTTGTATATTCAGTAATCGGCAAGTTGAGTATTCGGTTACATATTCGGTATTCGGCAAGGTAAGTATTCGGTTGTATATTCGATATTCAGTATTCGGCAAATTTTGTATTCGGTGCATCCCTAGCGGGTGGATTGTTTTTATATTTTTAATTTTCAGCTCTCTTTTGCTTTATATTTTAGGGAAACACTTTTTATTTTGGGTACAATAAAAAAGACTGATTCTTAATTCTGCTTACCAAGTTTCCATAAAATTATTTAATGACAAAAGTGGTAATTTTACATTTTCGTGCTTCACTAAGGATCAGTTTGATCTGTAACCGCAATTTTTGCTGCGTCGTTTCTTTTTATTTTTCGTAAAAAAAAATCTGTGTGGGCGGGGGCCTGAAAACCAACTTTTCTTTTCTTAATAGCCTTAGTCATCCAGAAATATTGACAGCAGTGATAATTTTGCTGATAACACAATAGTTTCAGACAAGAATTTATATCTTGGTGATAACGATGTGATTCATGAACGTTTGCTGTATGCGCAATGTTGAGAATAAGGCAATACGGTGAAGTGACCATTTTTAATTGCCTGTCGCTTGGTCGTATCTACATTTGTTGGGCATTATAATGTAATCAAAAGAAAACTTCACGTCCGAATTAAGAGCGTTTTTTTGCCAACGTAGATTGTTAAAAAAGTGGAACAAGTTTCAAACAATTTAAGGTTGTGTTGAACTTATTTCAGACAGTGTAGTCTACTCTCCAAAGTTTTGTCCCAGAGGTATTTGGTTGCGATAATGGTGGCATTTTCAAAATCTGGCAGATGGCCTTGGTCTATTTGTAATACTCAAATTACCTGGTAGCAACGATGCATTTTGTCACTTAAAACTCCTAAATAGCACTCATCTTACATCGTGTGGACTCTAAAATTTGCTCTCATTGAAATACATAATTATTTTCCTTCCATAAAATAGTTTCAGTGGGATTTAATGAAGTAACTAACAATCGACAATAGCTGCGAACAGGAATAGCAAGGCAGTAATCTATGAACAGCTATTTTAGTAACAATATTTTGGGGTTACCTTTGGCTTAAGTAAGTTAACTTCGTTTGTGCTTTCTGTCAAGCAGCAGTACCATTTAAGAATGCGAACTCACTAGTATTTGATCGCAACAACTGATAAAAAAGATACCTTGAATGGTCCAACTAACAACGACAACGCCTCGCGAAGTGTACAAGTTACAGGCGTAAAGCCGTAAATACTTCTTGTTATTCCTCAGGAAAAGGTTTGCGCTCAAGTAAAAAAAATCGAATATGAGGTCTGTCTATTTGTTGTACTACAAGTCTGTTATCGGTGTCAAATTAAGCTATTGCTTCTTGGTGCTGTTTTAAGCTGTTGTACGAGTGGTGACAAAATTCTATATGCGTAGTTAGCACAACAAACAAACCTGACTTATCGTTAAAGTTGCCTACAATTGGGATACCACAGTCAACCTGCATATGGGAGCACACAGAGTGATGTAACTTGCCTCCCCGTCTCCCTTGTTGTTGCGTTGGCGCACACCTCTGGCACTATGCTTTAGGCGCATGATCAACCTTTAGCGCAAAGCAGTCTGGTGTGGGCAAGAGGGACAGCAAGTCGCAGGAAGCGTGTTGCATCTTGTCCCAAGACACCATGGATTATTGTTAATTTGTTTGTTTAATGTCTTTAATAAACCCCGAGTATGTTTAGGTATCTGGTGAGTTGTTTATTTGGGAATAATGGCCCGTGGGCCACCATTATAACAGATTGCAGGCATGTTTCATGGTCCCACAAAAGAGCATTTGGCGTGGTGGTCATTGTCGCCCCTTGCTGTGGAAGAAGCTCGGTAGCAGCTCTGAAAATTTGAAAAATCGTTGTTTTTGAAAACTGGGTAACAGAATCAACTTTATCATTTTCAACATGAATCCGCCCCACGAAAAACGTGTTTTCAGAAACGTGGAATAATGTGACACGTCGTGAAGCTAATTCGCGTCAAACGCCAGAAATGACAAAAGTATAGCCGTATGATTTAGTTGTAGCGTACTTTCAATTTCAGGAATATAGTGACTGTTATGGGATTTCGAGGAACTGCTAAAAACCTACTTTGAAAGTGCCTTGATTCAATTACTAGACAGTGCCAGGAATAAATACGAATTATGAAAGGTTTAGAAAGTGTCTTGAGGATGCTAAAGTATAAAATCAGTTTTATATAAATAACTGTGCAGGTGTTAGATTTTGTAGCAACGGCACTGCCTTGCTTTCAGTTTCCCAGTCCGATTCGTGACAAGATGACTTTACATGTCTAACTCACTTTCTTTTATGTTATTGGCATGACAACTAGCGGTCGACTGAATTTTGGTTCCAGCATGGAAACTGACAAACTTATTGATTTCGGTTTCCGCTGTGCAGTTATTGCTCAGTTTTGGTTTCGGCCGAAACTGAAATGCTGGTTTCAGCAGTGGTTTCGGAAAAGAGTTGTCTTGGTAAAGCCGAAAGAACTGCCGCTTCCAGAGTCCGCTAAGCTTGAAGTGCGTTCATTGCTTCACTTAGTGCAGAAGGGACGTAGTTTCAATATCAGCAACCTCAGCGTGCCTTCACTTCACTTCATATATATATAATCTGTTGAGTATATAATTTTATCATTGCTTTTTATCTATTATTAAGATTGGTAATACTTAAGTTAGGTAGCAGCGGCCAACACTACGGTTTCGGTTTTAACTACATACGCTGTTTCAGCACGCAGTTTTTTTATGTAGTTTGTGTGGAGTCGTCACTTGTGTGCTCCACAATGGCAGCCATCAATTTCATGTCTATATGTTAACCCTACCAAGATAACCCTTTAACCACTAAATAGGCTGTTCCATAATTGTATATTGTCTTAAGTGTATCACATGACTTCTCTGTATTTAAAGAGCAGTAAACAGGAAGTTCGCTGTCTTATCAGCTGTAGCCTACACTCTGGTAGTCCGTGTGTTTATTACCATTGGTGCCCACGCTGGGCTAAGGTGTGTCCCCGCCTAGGACATCACAGTTGGCGACGAGGGTGGGATTTTTCCCTCAGTAACGGAAATTGACTTTCTGGATTGGCCGAGAGATCGACGCTCAGGAACTACGTCAGCGAAACTTGGCTTTTCACGTTGTTTGCTGCCAAAAGACATGCGTTTGAAATTTGAGTGATGTTGCTCATTATTATTCACGAAAGAATTACTGCTTTTCGCCGTCGAAACAAGTGCGTTTGGAGGCTGTTCTGGATAATCATTTTCCTCGGTATGTAACCTTAGCTGTTCGCGATGTTTGCGAATCGTATTACCGTTAGTATCAACGATAGTATAGGACTGATTTTCACATTTTTGGTTAACCATACCGACTGACCATAGCCTATCATTTGTCGTTGAAAAGTCACGATACCAAACCTTTTCACCTATTTGATACGTTTTCAACTCACGATGGTGGGTGCTCTGTACTTGTTTTAATTGTTTACGGCGTACGGCTGCAATAGGGTCAGGGAACAATAAATCCAGCCGAGACTTTAATTCTCGGTTAAAATATAATTTTCCGGGTGTTGCTTGCGTGGTAGCGGAGATAGTGATTCGTGCTGATAACAAGTAAGAATTTATACTCTCTTGAATAGTAGACCCCTGTCGCCGCGCGGCCTTGTAGACTCTCTTGAAATTACGGACGTATACCTCAGCCAAACCGTTGGTCCAAGGCGCAAAACTTGGCCCGGTCATGTGCCTAATTCCATTGGATTTTAACCAATTTTGGAATTCTGCGGACAAAAATTGGGCAGCATTGTCCGTAACTAAGCTGTCCATTAAACCATATAAAGCTATATGATTGTTTAAAACGTCAATGACACGCGCGGACGTTGTTGACTTCATTTTATGCACAAAAGGAATTTTTGAATGTGCGTCTACAAGAATGAAAAACATGTAATTGTCCATCGGGCCCAAAAAATCAGCGTGTAAGCGATTGTTGGGTTTTAGTGGATATTCCCACGTATGCTTAGGACCTGACGTTTGAGTATCTTTATACTCTTGACAATTTTGGCATGATTTGACTTTATTTTCAATGTCAGAGCCAATCTTAGGCCACCAGACTTTTTGTCTAGCTAAACTTTTCAATTTAACTATGCCTAAGTGAGCACTATGTAGATCTTTCAAGATTTGTCTCCGCAAGGCCGTCGGCACCAGGACTCTATACCCCCAAAATAAGGTTTCGTTTTCGACAGAGATTTCAGCACGACGTGTGAAGTACGGTAACAGATCGGGAATTTCGCATTTGTCAGGCCAACCATGGTTCACATAACGATAAACTTTTGAAAGGATTTTATCACGTTTACTTTCAAGAACGAGTGTCTCGTTTAAAACTGGAAGATTAGAAATAGTTTCTAAAGCAAGAATATTGTACTGCTCTTTTGCTTTCTCGAATTCCTCGGTATTTGGGAGGGGAAGGCGCGATAAAGCGTCTGCCGTCAAATTAAGTTTACCGGGAATGTGTTCGAATTCGTAATCGTAAGCATTAAGCATCACTGCCCAACGCTGAACCCTGGCGGCTGCCATCTGCGGTATTCCTTTTTTAGGGCCAAAAATCCAAACTAAAGCCTTCTGATCAGACTGCAGTATGAATCGCTGACCATAAACGTATTCATGAAACCGTTTCACTCCCCAAGCCACGCTGAGCGCTTCCCGGTCAAAATGCGAGTAGCCTCTTTCCGCTTGAGTGAGTTTACGTGAAGCGAAAGCTATCGGCCGTGATTCACCGTTTTTCATGACATGCATCAGGCACGAGCCTATTCCGTAGGGTGAGCCGTCACAAACGAGTTTGAGCTTTAATTTCGGATCGTAATGAACCAGAACTTTTGATTTAAGAAATAATTCCTTTACTTTACTCACGGCTCGGTCGCATTCTGCCCCCCAAACCCACTTCACACTTGGGCTTAACAAACGTGTTACTGGTGACAGAATATGAGCGAGATTCGGTAGATATTTTGAGTAATGGTTTACAAAACCCAGAAAGCTCTGTAGCTCTTGAATACATGTTGGGTTAGGAGCGTTTGTGACTGCTTCGATAACCTCAGGGAGTGTATGCAAGCCTTCTGCATTTATCATGTGGCCTAAATATTTTAATTCAGGCCGCGACAGTTTGCACTTCTCGATCCTAAGTTTGGCTCCTGCATCTTGTAAAACATTTAACAGTTTATTTAACGATTCGTCATGCTCACCCCCCTTCCCGCTCACCAGGATGTCATCATAAAACGGGAGACATTTGGGGATTTTACTGGTGACTTGCGTCATTACCCTCTGGAATATTCCAGGACTGGACGCCAGGCCCAGGGGTACGCGAAGCCATCTAAACAAACCCAGGGGTGTATTTATTGTCAAAGCTTCTTGTGACTCTTTGTCGAGTTCAATTTGCAGAAATGCATCCTTAAGATCGATAAGGGAAAAAGTGTCACTGCCTGCTAATTCACTGAATAATTCTGCGGCCGTGGGAACTGGATAGTGGTCGACTTCGAGTTGAGGGTTCACGGTGGTTTTATAATCACCAATCACTCGGATTTGACCATCCGCTTTGTGAACTATGACGATCGGCGTAGACCACTGAGAAGTTTCCACAGGCTCTAGAATTCCAAGGCCAACCAATCTACGAATTTCTTGGTTAACCTTTTCTTTGAGTGCTAACGGAACCGGTCTTACACGACTGTACACAGGCTTGGCATCAGGTTTTAAATGAATTTTGGCTTTAAAATTCTTAAACTTACCCATGCCTTCAGAAAATAGCTCCGGGAAACCCTTCACTATTTCGGAAGTGTCAACTGGCGTAATGCTAGTTTTAATTTTCTTAACACTTTTCTTATCAGAGTTGGCGACGAGTCCGGTACCTTTGGTAATCTTTAAAAACTTAAGCTTAACTGATAGGTCTTCAACCACATCTTTGCTCCATATTTGTGGTAAGTTGCAAATTTTTTTCATTTTGGCAATGAAAATTAGTGCTCTGAATTCCTATCAGAGTTTAAACTTTTTCAAACAGTGTTATTTTGACGTGGTAGTGCTGTGTGGTACGAAATGATAATAGTTAAATTTAGTACCTTAACAACTAGAACCGAAGTGGGCAATTGGATTTATTATGGTTAATTTTACCTTGGCAGTGTTCTAGAGCGACGCACTGGCGTGTCCGCACAGGCAGTACTATAAACCTGAAGGTTCGAAAAATGCGCTGCTAAATTAACCCTTGTAAATTCGATTGTGCCATTGCCCATGTTCGGGCTAGTGTGTGCCGGTGTAAAATTTAACACCGTAGGTTTATGCTCTAACTTAGTGAAATCTGGTCTGTGCTGAGGCTTAGGCCAGAAGTGTTGTTTTATAAAACGTTGCAAATGGTGAACGTAAAACATTTTTTCAAAGCCTAGTCCCTTTAAATTTAACTTGTAGGCAGTTAATTTATACAACTAGGTAGGCTACAGTCAAGCTTGATTTATTTCTGTGTTTAAATAAGTGACCGGTAGTCTTGAGTGCTCCAGTTTAATCCTTGCATGTTAAACAGGATTGTAATTAAATTTAATTAAATTTAATTTTGTAGGCTTATGCCAAAGACAGGTGTCGGTAGCAAACCACCTGTAACTGCTAAAGTTAGCAGTGAAAGTGAAACTGAAAATAATTCAGTAGTGAACGCAAGCGTTAATGAAACTAGTTCTAATTTAAATCTAAATTTTGAATCTAGTGATAGTGAAGACGACGTCAACATGGGTTCGTCTAAAACCGCTGGTTTATTTTCGGAATTCGATTGCGAGTCTGACACATGGGAGAAATACTCCAGCCGAATTCGTTACTTTTTTTTAGCTAAAGAAATACCAGCAACCAAGCAAGTTAATTTTCTAATGGCATCTGTGGGCCAGAAAATGTTTGATAGAATTCTTAATATCCTCTCACCTGATTTGCCCGACTCATTAACATTTGATGAGCTCGTTAAAAAAGTTTTAGACGACATTGAGCCAGTGCCCTCAGTGGTATCTGAGCGTGTTAAATTCTTTAGAAGATCGCAAAAATCAGATGAGAGTATCGGGGAATATTTAGCTGCCTTAAAGCTAATGACGAAGTATTGTGACTTCGCAAAAATTAAAGACATTAACAGCGAAATGATTAGGGATCGCCTAATTGGGGGGATCCAATCAGAAGTCATTCAACGCGAGTTGTTGAAGCAGACTCTGGATTTAAAGGCTACAACATCCTTAGCTTTATCCTTAGAATCTGCTGAAACAGACCAAAGCGTTTTGAGAAGCCATTCTAGAGCTGTTAACTACGTAGCTAAAAAATCGGGCAAAACATCAAGTAGGCCTAAATCCACTAAGGATTTCATTTGCTATTGTTGCGGCAAAAATGGCCACGTGAAAACACGTTGTAAATATCGAGACTATACATGTGGCCGTTGCCACACTGTCGGCCATTTAAAAGCCGTGTGCCGAAAAGCTAGTCATTCGAGTAGAACTTTAAAATCACTCGACCACCCTAAAGCAAGTTCTAGCACAAATTTTAAGGCTAGGCCGAACACAAAACAAAAGTATAGCTACAAAAAACGCGTCAACAAACTCGAACGCGATAGCGAAAGTGATAGTGAAGAAGGCCAGGATGTTGAAGCCGAAAATTCAGAGTCTGGTTCCGGGTCTGATAGCGATTCAGACAACGACTATCTTGTACTGAAAAATAATACTCTTGGACTGAGTCAGGCTGCGGACCAGATTTCAATTCCCCTACAAACCAACAAAATAATAGTAGTAGTTAATTCTATGAAAATCCATAAATGGAAAATGCCAGTCTGCCTAAATGGTGTCAAGCTAGAAATGGAACTTGATTCCGGGGCAGATGCATCCATTATCCCTATTGAGTGGCATCAAAAATATTTTGCGGACTGTCCTTTAAAACTCAGTCCGTACTCGATACACTCATACACTGACGGAATTGAGAACACGATTTACACTGTAAGTCTGAAGGTTGAAGTTCAAGGTCAAATCGAACATTTGGATGCGTTAGTTTCAAAATTATATAAACCTGCATTAATGGGAAAGGATTGGCTTTCTATTTTTCGAGTTAATTTCCATCCTTTTTACGACCTACAAACGAAAGTGAAACCTAAAAAAAGGCTATGAAAATTAAAACAACATTAAAATTTATTGTAAAATTGCTCCAGAAACCAAAACAGAAATTTAAAACTGGCAAGTTTTTAGCCAGTTTATTAATGTTTAATTTTTTGCTTAATCATGTACATCTTCAGTTCTTTATTTTTGTAAAACAGCTTTCAAAAATAGTGTTTAGTTTTTCCTCGAAAGCGAAAAATTATGTATCTTTCTTTAAAAATAGGTAGTGCACTAAAAAATACATCTTGCCTTCGTAATCATAATTTTATTTCCAGCTAGGCTTAGATTATTTTTTTTTCTGTTTTTTTTTTTTTCGCTCGCTGCATTGTGGAGTCGTCACTTGTGTGCTCCACAATGGCAGCCATCAATTTCA